>VWZW01007463.1:76528-90971 GCA_013397115.1 Edolisoma coerulescens
TTTTTATTATTTTATTTTATTTTATTTTATTTTATTTTATTTTATTTTATTTTATTTTATTTTATTTTACTCGGAGTTTAACTGGAGTGGGAAGGGAAAGAGCCTGAGATGCTCCTCTGCACAATACCCAAGTTACTTCCCTGACCATCTGTGGTGGGTAAAGCCCAGAATTCCTGGTGCCCCCCAAATCGTTCCCCTCCTCAAGCAGACAGGAAAGAACAATGCACGGGAAGGCTCAGGGGCTGGGATAAGGCTGGGAGACAGCGCTCACCAATTGCTGTCAGGGGCAAACCAGACCCTGCTTGAGGGAAATCGGTTTGATTTATTATCAGAGTAGGGTGAGAAATGAACCCAGACCTCACAAACGCCTTCTGCACACCCCTCCCTTCCTCCCAGCCTCGCCTCACTCCTGCTTTTCTCTCCTTCTCCCCTCCAGTGGCACGGGGGGACAGGGAATGGGGGCTGTGGTCACCTCATCGCTCATCGGCTGTGCTGCTGCTTCATCCTCGGGGGACTCCTCACTCCCTTCCCTGCCCCAGTGTGGGTCCTTTCCATGGGGTCAGTCCTTCAGGAACTGCTCCAGTGTGGGTCCTTTCCATGGGGTCAGTCCTTCAGGAACTGCTCCAGGGATTCTTTCCATGGGGTCAGTCCTTCAGGAACTGCTCCAGCCAAGCTTCCCACGGGGCCAGAGCTTCCTTTGGGCATCTCCCAGCTCTGGTGTGGGATCTTCCCTGACAGTTACCCTTGGAGGAGAAGCAGAATTATTTGGGTTGGAGAAGATGCAGGGCCCTTCCTGGGATGCGCAGCTCCATGTGCAGGAAGGTTTCTTTGTCCTAGTCCCACTAAGAGCTTTATTCCTGCATCTTGTTGCTCCTGGCAGGGCAGGAGCTGAGTAAAATTCCCTCCACTTTGGGTCCAAACACAAATGTCCTGACAGGAGAGCAGAGGGAGATCGGTTCTGGAGGGTGCTCCAAGAGACCTGGATTTAGAGTGAGCACAGAACCCCAGAATGGTTTGGGTTGGGAGGGACCTTAAAGATAATCTTGTGCCATGGGTAGGGACACCTTCCCCTATCCCAAGTTGCTCCAAACCCCATCCAACCATGATCCTGAGCAGCCTGGGTGGGGGGAAGCTGCTGAGCAGAAGGGTCAGTGGAGAATTTCCACCAGTGATGGGCTTTTGGTGTGAAAACCGTGCCTGTCCCCACACATGGGTGGAGTGGGACGAGGAGAGGAGAGCAAGACATGGCCTCGGCATTCCTGATGGGATCCTGGAGCCAGGAGGAATTCCAGGCCACCCACCACAGCTTTGTGCTGCTCAGGTGAGCCGGGAGGAAGGGAAGGTGTTCTCCTCCAGTTTCAGCGCTCCCGAGCTCTCTGCATTCCAGCCAAGTGCCAAGAAAGGGCTGGTTTCACGTTCAACCCCACTGGGCTGTGAACTGGGAGCTCCCATTAATGGGATCCTTGTCTTTGGAGCGGGGTGGGAAGCCCCAGGTCTCTCACACCCAAAGACTGTTCCATTGTGCTGGTGGAGCCGCCGGGAGCCGTGTGGGAACGCGCCGAGAGCGCGGGGTTCTGTTCCAGTGTCACTTTCTCAGGTGTCAGGGGCTGCGTTCGCTCTCCGTGTGTGACTGCTGGGAGCACGGGACCACCCCGAGGCATCCAGCTGCTTCCCGAGGTGGGAAACGAGGGGGAACTTCCACTGCTGCCCTCGGCATCTGCTGCCACCCGGGCTGGGCTTTGTGGGATGGCTCCCTATGGGGGAAAAGTGTGCTTGGAACCCTTCCAGAGGGGATGAGCCCTTCCCAAATTCACGGAGTGAGGGCTCCTGCAGGAAAGGAGCTGGTGGGCAGGAGGTTCTGTTGCATTTTTGGGGAAGTGTTGGGCTATCAAGGGCAGGTTTCGGTGCCCAGTTAAGCCTGAAATGTGCCAAGGAAGGAGTGGGGTTTGTGTGAAGTATCTGATGCCCGCTGGGGTTCACTTCCAGCTCCTTCCCAGAAAATCTGTCCTTATTTTGTGCCCTTTGTTAAATCAAATAGTGAAATGTGGGCCTGGCACAGCTTTACCTGTCCTGGGTGACCTCCACACCTTCACACGCTCCCAGTGCTCCCAGCAGGGATTAATCAATGTGGACACGGGTTTATATGTGCTCAGCTCCCACTCCTCTCGATTGGATATTGGGAACAATATCCAGCTTGGGCTGAACCATGTCTCAGCACCCCGAGAATCCCAGACTGGTTTGGGTTGGAAGGGACCTTAAAACTCATCCAGTCCCACCCTTCCACTGTTCCACACCTTCCACTAGCCCAGGTTGCTCCAAGCCCCGTCCAGCCTGGCCTTGGACACTTCCAGGTTATGGATTTCCCAGCCGGAGCTCGGAGTGAAGGCTTGAGCCACCAGGAATTAATCCATGGAGGCAATTAGTGGGACAATGATGGGTTTCTTATTATTTCTTCTCTCTCGTCTGCTCTTGGTTCTTCCACTCAGGTTTTGGATGAAAACACAGAGAGAGACTGAAGCTTCTTGTATGGACTTGTTTATTATATTCTTATCTATGTTACAGTCACACAGCCTGTGCTCTCCAGTTAACAAGGTGGAGAAATGGCCGTGAGTTCTGTCTTCCAAGGTCTTTTAAAGCTCAAATCCCTCAATTATAACATGTTTACTAATCTACTTCTAATAACTAATTTTGCTAGGCTCTGCATTGTGGAATTTTTAAATCAATACTAAAGCACTTAAGTTTGTGAAGAAGAAGAAGGAAGAAAAGTGAAATTAGCCCACACTCAAAATCTTCTATTTTGTTACATTCATATTACTGTATCTTAAAAATTCTACATTTCCATATATTCCACCCAGTGATATAACACACTTATTTTCAATCACACAGCAGCCATCTCACTGCTATCACATAGTTTTGGCAGTCTTTCTCAAGGTCTCAGGTCAAATGCAGTGTATTTTTGGGGATCATTGTCTTTCAGCACAGAAAGATTAAAACCCTCACAATTCAGGGTTCTAACAGGACAACTCTCCAGGGCAGGGGGAGGAAAACGCTGTTGGAGGCAGCCAGAGCCCTGTTTTGGGGTCAGGACTGTTCTGTTTGCCCTGTCTGGGGCTCTGGGGTGGCTTGGGACAGAATGCTCCAGTGCCAGGAATGAGGATGGGCTCAAACAGGATGAGTGGTGCGTTTGTCAGTACCGGGGAGAGCACAAACAGCTCAAGGAGGCTGAGACATTATTTCTAGGGCAATGGAAAGGTTTTTAAAACAATTCCCTGGTTATTTTGACTGCTTGATCTTACACTCTGCTGTTATTTCTTTGCATTTCGTTTCCCAAGGTGCCCTGAAAAGCAGGGAGTGAAAAATCTGAGGAAAACCTGGGATATATTTTCCAACCTGTGCTGGGTTCTCCCCCAGACCGACCCCGGCAGCCCTTTGAACCTTTCTCAGGTGGCTGAGAAAGGCTCCTCCTGACCCCAGGGCACTCTGAGCCCACCCATAATTAGTGATGGACTTGCCAGCATGAGAAAAAAAATCCATTTTTATGGAAAAGCTCCAGGAGAGGCCGGGGCTGAGCCTGGTGCCAGAGGAACCACAGGCTCTGTGCCACCCACGGCCCGACAGCAAGGCAAGGAGAAGCACCTCATTTTCAAGTCTTTGGGATGGATCAGGGTTCTCAGCCCACAGCTGGGCTCCAATCCTTTTCCTACAGTGTTTGTGGCAGCTCCCAAGCAGAGTTTTTTTCCTTTGAGCTCCACAACAAGAAGTGTGGTTAGAATTTTTTCCTTTTTTTTTTGGAATAGGGAAAGTTTCTTGCCTGGGGCCAAGCGCAGAAATGTGGAATGGATTTGGATCAAACTTATTTTTTCTTTTGGAATTTTATTTAAAGAAAAAAAAAAACCAAACAAAAACCACCCAACCAAAAAAAAACCAACAAACTAGCACCTCGGGCAGGAGCTGAAGCATGGAAAATTTTATCCTGAAAGGTGGATGCCTTGTGAAATTATGAGCGTGTGAAAGCAGGTGGTTAAACCGAAATGGTTTTACAGATCGGAGCAGAGAGGGTGCTACCAAGAACCTGCTATAAATCCTGGAGTGAACCCTCCCTGAAAGGCAGAGGTAGGAGAAGAGGCCATCAGCGAGTAACCTGAGCCACCGCCGAACCCACAGGGGGCTGCAGAGCCGCGGGAGAAGCCAAGGAAAACGAGGAGAGGTTTGGGGAGAGGTCAGCGAGGGAGCCGAGCCCAGGCACGGGCTTCAGGCTGGATGTTCCCAAACGACACCCCCGTGATGGGATCTGGCTGGGGTGGATTTCACTGGCAGCACCTGAGCCAAGAGCTGCTCGAGTCAGTGGGAAGCTCCTCAGAGGGCTGGATCAGGGCCTGAGAAGTGCAGCCAGCAGGAAAAATGTGTCAGGACAGGGCTGCAGCACGCTGCGGGGTGGAGGGAGGGAGTGATGGGTGAGAGGGCAAGGGGGAATGGCTTTAAACTGGCAGAGATGAGGTTTAGATGGGATATTGGGAAGGAATCCTTCCCCGTGAGGATGGGGAGGGTGCCCAGAGCAGCTGTGGCTGCCCCTGGATCCCTGGAAGTATCCAAGGCCAGGTTGGACAGGGTTTGGAGCAGCCTGGGATAGTGGAAGGCAGGGAGATGGGACTGGATGATCTTTGTGATCCCTTCCCACCCAAACCATTCCAGGATTCCGTGACCTGTGAGCAAAAACCCAGTTTTGGTGGATGGACATGCCCACACGTGTGTGTTTGTGCTCTGAAGGATGCTTGACTCCCTTTTCTGCACTGGCAGCCTTTTCCCTTCACACACAGATCATTCTCCTGTTTCCCTTCACACACAATTTGCTTTCCTGGGCACTCACAACACAAAACCAATCTCGTTTTTCCCTTTTTTGTCTTATGCCTTTGCCCAGAAATGCAGGGCCCTCCACGAGGTGCCCCAGCTCATCCCAATGGTTGCCACAGAGCCCTGCCAAGAAACCCTATAGTGGGGAAGCATCCAGCAGCCCTGCTGGAGCTCAGCAAGGAATGAGATGCTGCTCCCAATCCCCCTGGATCGCCGGGAACGAGCTGATTTCTGTCGGGTTTCTCCAGTGTAAGTGTGATTATGAAGTGTTAGGACACACGGCCTGCGGAGTTTTACAGCTGGGTCTTAAAGGGATTAGGACAAAGGGGAAAAAAAAATGAAAGTGGGGCTTAAACGGGAAGCCAGGAGTGTGGGCAAATTAAGGAGTGCAGTGGCAATGCTAATTAAAACCCCCGGAGAGAAGGAAGGAGGAAATGACCTAAATCCCGGGGTGGGACAAGCCTGGGACATGGGACACAAAGCCTGGACACCCCCTCTGTCCCCTGCCCCACAGAGCAGGGGGGTGTCCTTGCCTTGCCAGGAGAGCCAGCAGGGAAGAATCAGCCACGGAGAAAGTTGTTTGAACCCTTTGGTGCCTGGAAGCCTTCAAAGAAGGGCTCAGCCAAGGTGGGGAGCTGCAGCCTGCAGCCTGCTGTGCATCCTAAGGATTTCCATGGTTTCTCCTCACATTAGGTGCTAAATCTTTTCACTCTACAGAGGAAATTGGTTAAAAGCACAAAGCTGAGGTGTCCCCTGGAGCCACTGTGAATCTGCTGCAGAGGGATGGGATGCTCCAGCCTTGGGCTTCACATCCATCTGGAGACCTCCAGGCCTTGGCCCCAGGATTGGCTTTTCCCTTCAGACCAGCTGGGAAGTGTTTAGGAAGTGCTGTTCCACGTTTCCTCTGTTCAACACGGCACCTTCCACTCTCCCTGGGTGTTAGGAGTTGCTCAGGTGAGTTGATCCTTCCTGATCGTTGCCATAAATATTCCACCTGCACTGACAAGGGGGAATGGCTTTCAACTGAAAGGGAGTGGGTTCATTTCAGATATTGGGAAGGAATTGTTCCTTGGGAGGGTGGGGAGGCCCTGGCACAGGATGCCCAGAGCAGCTGTGGCTGCCCCTGGATCCCTGGCAGTGCCCAAGGCCAGGCTGGACGGGGCTTGGAGCAACCTGGGATAGTGGAAGGTGTCAGGGTGGAACTGGATGGGCTTTCAGGTCTCTTCCAACCCAAATCCCTCTGTGATTCCATGGCTCTCCTGCACTCTTGGCCTCCACATATTTCCCACATGTGTTTGGCAGTGGAAATGTGGCAGCAGATTTCTTGGCACTGAAAGCCTGGCTTCCCCTAGATTCAGAATGGTCCTTACAGACTCATTTGTGGCACCACTAATGCACTGTCTGGAGTGAAAAGTGGGAACATTCTGTCACCACGACGAGGAAGGAACCGGGACAGGGTTTTGCAGCTGGCAAAGCTGACCCTCCACACTCTGCAGATGGAATTGCTGAATTCCTGGGATTTTCTTTATGTTTTTTGCCTTGTGCCTAAAATGGGCTTTTATTCAGGACTGAAAAGCTGTGGGGATGTGGCACTTGGGGACGTGGTTAGTGGTGGCCTTGGAAGTGCACTCGGTGGCCTTAGAGGGCTTTTCCAGCCTAAACAATTCCACGATTCCATGCACAAACCCAGGCTGTTTTTCCAGTCCTGCAGTCCGGGGAGGCCAGGCTGGTCACACGTGTTCCCTCACCAGCCAGAGCATGCACTGGGCACTCTGGAGTGTCCAGTTCCTTGTTGTTATCTGGAGGAATATCTGGCTGCCTTGGAAGCCAGGCCCTTTTCCTCAGGTGAGGGAAGCAGCTCCCAGGGGATCAGGATGAAGCTGGAAGGTGGAACAACAGCAGCAAGCCCAGAAAGGAGGAGTTAGAAGGTGACAAAGGGGCTGTGGGCTGGAGTTCCCAGCTTTGTCGCTTCCTAAGGAAAAGAAATAAACACTGAAACCTGAGCAAAGCCCCTCCTGGAGGATACATTTCCTGGGAACTCTCACTTTCATGGCTGGGAAATCCATAAAGTTTTTCTCCTCAGAGCTGGGAGACTCCAACCAAGCCCTTGGTTAAAGAAATGACAGTAAAAATAACTCACAAACACAACACCCACACCTGGAGCAGCCCCGAAGGTGAGGTACCTCTTTTGGGGGGGGGGTGTCTGTGACCCCCCTGCGAGGGAAATCCAGTCAAGGAGGAGAAAAACCAGGTCCCATCACGACATGGCTCACAAATCCATCAGGAATTCCATTTCAGAAGGAGATAGCAGGATTTCACCGTGGCTGTCAGCAGCATTCTCCAGGTCACGCTGCTGCAGAAAAGAGAGCGTTGGAACCTGGGACTTAAACTGAACAGACTTCCTAGAGGAAACACACACAAAATTACTTTGCTCCTAAAGTTACTTTTATAGACATTTTTCCCGAGAAATATTTCTCCCTGGAAAAATAAATTCGCAGGATGTAATTAAAACAGTCCTGTGCGTGCACCGGGCTGGCCCCCTTTAAGTGCTTCACCAAATGCACCAGCGAGGAAAGGAATGAAAGGCAGCTTTGTTGGAATCTTATTAACGACAATCTGCATTAATTAGAAAATGAGACATTGTTCTCTTGGTTTATGGCTCTGAAAATGGCTGGTAATAAGGCTCGGGCTGCAGGGCTCAGCTTTTGGCTCCTCTGTGCTGTTGTAAGGCCTTGAAAAATCGAAATAATCTTTGGTTTGTCAAATCCTGAGCTGATGAAGGCGATGGGAGTCAGGTTCCATGCCCTTGGATTCTGGCAATAACCAGGTGCTGGTGGCTGGGTTTTTTTTCTTTTGCTTTTTTTTGACTTTTTTTTTAGGTTTAGCTTTTAATTAAACAAACAAAAGGAAGAGTGAACTGCACTGTATTAGAGCTTAACTTCTACTCCTTGAGGGACAAAGCCTTTATAGGTTTGTATGGATCCCTAATTAGGGACAATAATTATCTCTGCTCCTCTGCCCCAATCCAGCCACATGTAAATCTACTCACCCACCTTTGCAAACCTTTTTGAGTGCAGAAATGAGTGCAGAAATGAAGCATTCTGTGATTCTGAAAGCTAAAATCATGCCTTTCTAGCAGGATTTAAAGGTTTTACTGCTATATTGCTGTCCTGATCACAAGTGAAACATTTTTCTGTCCTTCAGGCACGACTGGCTGTATTCCCTGTGTCTCTCAAGCACAGCAGGGTGACATTTCTAACCCATCTCCACGGCATGACCTCTTTTTGAGTGGAGAAATAGCAACTTGGGGTCGTTTGATAAAAGAAATGTTGCATCACCGCTGGGAGAGACGCTGTAAAAACGATCCTCAGAGCACTCAGTGTTATTTTTTCACAGAATTCGGGTTGGAAGGACCTTAAAGCTCATCTCATTCCATGGTCAGGGACACCTTGCACTGTCCCAGGTTGCTCCAAGCCCTGTCCAAGCTGCCTTTGAACACTTCCAGGGATGGGGAGTCCACAGCCTCTCGGAGCAACAAGACTGGAGGCTGACTTTGGGTAACTGGAACATTTTAAGCAGCGTCCCTGGAGCTACTTCCAAATAAAAAGAGGGACAACATAAGCACAGAAAAGTTACCTGGAATACCTCCAAAGAGAACCCCCTTCCTTGGGAGGGAATGTGTGGAGTTGAGGGTTCATTTTAATTTGTTCATCAGCTCTGCCAGGCTGGGAGGGGAGCGGGGCAAACAAGCAGGGAAATGTTTTTTGTTCACACCCCACCTCGGAGGCGGGCCAGCATCCAGAGCCTGGAAAACAGGCAGGAATGCTGCTGCCTGGAATCCCGCTCGGAATTCCTGCGCCCCTCCTTCCCGAAGACACCTTTCCCTCTTTTCTTTTCTTTTCTTTTCTTTTCTTTTCTTTTCTTTTCTTTTCTTTTCTTTTCTTTTCTTTTCTTTTCTTTTCCTTTCTTTCTTTCCTTCTTTCCTTCCTTCCTTCCTCCCTTCCTTCCTTTCCTCAGGGAATGGTTTGGAACCACAGAAATCGCAGCTAAAAATGACTTTGGGGGTTCTTTCTTTAGCACCGGGCGCTGAGCAGGGCGGAGGTGTCTCTTGCTTTATTTGGTTTCATTAAATCCCCCCACAGCAGAGCAGCCCAGGGGCTTCTTTCCCCCCTTTTTGGTTTCTCTGAGGGCTCCATTCAATAAGCACACATCCGCTGCAGGCTGCCTTAACGAAGCTGTGCGAGGCCCTTGCAAGAGGAGGATGTTTATTTTTTGCTGCTCCAGGCCCCGTGTGCCCGCAGAGCTGCTCCATAAAGGGCCCCTTGTGCCCGGGGCCGCCCTAAGAGCCTGCACTCACTCAGCACCAGGATTCTCCAGCTGCGGAGCAGGCGGGTGGGCAGCTGTATTTTCAGGGAGTTTTGGGGGAAAAAAGGCAGCTGAGAGCACGGTGTTAAGGTGGGAAAGTCAAGCACTTGCAAGGCTGGAGCTGCCTGGAGAGCTGGCTTAATTCATCTGTTTATGTCTCCTGGTTTTGCACAGTGCCCTGCTCACTGTGTTTTCTCCTTTCTGACAGAATTTGTCACCTTTGTTCTTCCTCCATAAATGTCCAACACCGTGGAGCTCCTGATGCCTGTTCCCGGCTGGATGCACCTCCCAAAACTCCTCCTCTGAGGGAATGTGCAGGTGTAGAAGCTGCCACGGGGTTCTCGATGAGCCTTGTGTCACTAACTCAGGTTTCTGATGTGGTTACTCAGTGCTGATCACACCACATTTTGCAGCAGACCTCATTTAAAACCTCACTCCCAAAGCACTGGGAGATGCACCCCTGGGCATGGATCTGGACTGCCGGGAATGCCTTCAAGGGTTGGACTGGATGAGCTTTAAAGGTCCTTTCCAGCCCAAATAGTTCTATAATTTCTATGGAATATTCACTGGTTGATGGGTTGGACTGGATGATCTTTAAAGGTCCCTTCGAACTCAAATTGTTCTATAATTTTATGAAATATTCACTGGTGGATGGGTTGGACTGGATGAGCTTTAAAAGGTCCCTTCCAGCCCAGATCATTCTATAATTTCTATGGCATATTCACTGGTGGATGGGTTCGACTGGGTGATCTTTAAAGGTCCCTTCCAACCCAAATTGTTCTATAATTTATTAAATACTCACTGTTTGATGGTTGGACTGGATGATTTTTAAAGGCCCCTTCCAGCCCAAATTGTTCTATAATTTATTAAATATTCACTGCTGGATGGGTTGGGCTGGATGATCTTTAAAGGTCCCTTCCAACCCAAACCATTCTATGATTTGGATGAAATATTCACTGTTTGACCTCTCAGTGTTCCAGAAACGCTGCTTTGGGACACTGTGGAGCCTGGCAAGGTGCACTGGGGGTGGACTGGTGCAGAAAATTGGGATGCATTCCAATGGGCAGGAGTTCAGGGGGATTCCTGTTCCCTTGGGGCCTGGCACTGAACGTTCCAGTTCTTTGTCTGAGACACCTCCAGCCAAAGCCACCAGGCAGAGGATGTGCCATGACAGCAGGAAGCATTGGGAAATCAGGAATCTGGGCTCTCCTGATCCGTAATTCCTGATCTAAAATTGATTAGTCCTTTCATTTTAGCCTTCACATTCACAATCCCAAAGTTCCTACCTCACAACCCCAAAGTTCCTACCCTCAGGGTATTTTGAGTGCCTTTTCCAGCACCTCTGGCTCTGCCTTCCATGACATGAGGGGCAGGAAATCTCCATCTTCCCACTGAGGAAGGAGCACTGGAATTGCCTTGGATTCGACAACTTTTGCCTAGGAATTGTTCAAGGTTTTTAGCCATGGTGCAGTCAAAGAATCCCAGAGTGGTTTGGGTGGGAAAGGACCTCAAATCCCATCCAGTGCCACCCCTTGCCATGGGCAGGGACACCTTCCACCATCCCAGGCTGCTCCAAGCCACGTCCAGCCTGGCCTTGAAGGTGGCTTTGCCGAGGGCAGCAGGATGAAGTGGGCAATGGCCACACTCAGGGGAAGAAGAAGGGACATGGAATCACAGAATCCCACAAGGATCATCGAGGTCCAACTCCTGTGCATGTTGGAAACAAGCTTTTCTCCTCCCCACCTCTTTTTTTTCCCCCACTCTTGCTTTTCCTTGAGCTACTTCTTCTGACAATTCCACACGAGTGCCAAAAGGACTTGTTCAAGTGGCAAAAACAAAGGGAGGGGGTGAAAAAAACCCTTTTCTGAAGAGGGGGAAAAAAAACCCCAGCTAAAAATATAAATAAATCCCTTTTGTCTGCAAATCCCCTGGTGGGAGCGGGGGAGGTTGGGCTGAAACGTTCCTGAGTGACTCATTCCTGGGCAGCCCTTTGCCGTGGATGGAAACTCGTCCTCAGCAGATTTGGTGTTATTTTCTAACCTGCCTGCGAGGAGGTGTTTCCTTTGTGGACTGAGGTGGAGGAGGCGCCTGCTTCTCCTTTGATATTCCCACGTGTGCCATCAAAGGATGGCTGTTTCTCCTGGAAAACTGGGATAAAAACTCCGTCGGTGCTTTCCTTCCCTGCCTCAAACTGCTGATGGTGATGGCCCTGGGAGAGAAAATAGCTGCTACTGTGCTTGATCCATGAGCTGTGGCTGGATCCTGGCTCCTGATGGAGACAGGGAGACACTGGGCTGATGGATTTGGGTTCTTCACGCTCCTGAGGCGCTCCCTCAGGACAGTGCAAAAGGATTTCCAGAGCCTTTCACATCCTTAACAGAAAAAAGGGATAGGAAAAGAAGGAGAGAAAAGCAGGGAATCCTGCTCTCTCTCTCAAGCGATCCCATAATTTAGTTGGGAGTAATGAAAGGGATGTGTAGGACAATCACTGCCCTGTTTCCTTATCAACAGGCACCCTCTGGGCAAGGCTGAAAATCCTAACCAAAATTCCAAGGATCAGAGGTGGTGTGACCCACAGTAGGGAATACTCCCTTTTTTGGGGCCATTTTTCCTTAATGGTGTTCATCCTGGTGGTTCTTTACTCAATTTTAGCCCTTTTCCCTGGCTGTCAGGACGGACTGTCCCAGTTTCCTTGGGAGCAGCAGGGAGACTGTTCATCTCTGTCTCATGATGATGAAGATGATGGGTGGGATTTTCTGGTCCCTGCCTTTCTGTGGTGTCGCAGTTCCATCTCCTCTCCACACCCTCTGCTTTCTCCCGGTCAGGATTGAAGGAGCAAAGTCCTGGACACCTGATGGAAGGTTAAAATTCAGCTGGCTGGTGCATCAGTGCTGCCTCTTTTCCCTCAGGACAGATCTTTTCAGGCCCATTCGCAGCAGAATGAACTTCCCGGACTCCAAGCAACCTTTCTGTTGTCATCTTTGTCCTGATGACATCCTGGATGCTGGAATTCAGTTCTCCTCCCATCTCTCATTCCTGTTCTCTGTGGTTAATGCACGGCTTCACGTCCACTCCAGGAACTGCACCAATTCCCCAGAAAAAGGTCGAGCTGTGCTAAAAACGGGGGGATGAGGGGATTTTTTTCCCCCCCACCTCTTTCCCCACAGATGCATTTATCACTAGGGCAACTTCACTGGAGAGTTCACTACAAATCCAAGCTGATGGCTTAGATCCAGGCAGGGAGAAGTTTTATGGACTGAGCTAAGCGTGAATTACACTTCTGGTCACGGCATTTTTTTTTTTTTCCCTTTCCTTTCTTTCTTTCTTTCTTTTCCTTCACTGTGACCCTGGCACCGAAGCAGTTACAATTGCAAAGTATTCCATAATGCAGCTTTTTCTCTGCTGCTTGGAAGGTCTGGGAGGAACCTGGGTGGATTTAAAGGGTGTGGTGCCCCTGGAAAAGGGCGTTGGAGGCGGTGGTGGTGGCGGGACTAACCACTGGTTTTGGCACCAGGTATAAATCATTGTCCTTTTCAGGCAACACTCCCAAGATGTCCATGTTTATCCGGGAACGAGAGGGAGGGAGGGGCATTTTCTTCTCAGTCTGGCACTAAATGCAACCACTGGCTTTGTTCCAGGGAGTAAAAGCCGTGGATTAACAGGAGTTCACCCCTGCCTGTTCTTTTGCCACGTTCAGGTGAGGCAGAGTTTCTCCAGCGGCGTGGGAGATGGGAAGGAAGGAAGGAAGGAAGGAAGGAAGGAAGGAAGGAAGAGGGTCCTGTGGGGAAGGGACTCTGGTGGGGCCCCAGTGGATGGGCTGATTCCTTTCTGGGGATCCTGTTTCCAGGAGCAGGATGAGTGAACTCCTTGTTTTGTTCAAGCTGGGAGAGGATGGCGAGTGTGAGGATGTGTCTGCCCAGGAGGAGCAGTGGGAAATGTCAGTGAATGTGGAGGGGTTGTTGAGGGATCCTCTGGACCAGCAGGAGGAGTTTTATTTGCTTTATTTATTTATTTATTGGATTTTAGGGGGAGTTTTTTCTTTCATTGCTTCAGGGTTAGGAGCTGGAGAACAGGTCTTGCCCAGTGGGTGAGGCAGCGTGTGTTGGCTAAGTGGCTATTTGGAAAAAGTTTTCCCTAGGTCTTCACCAAATGGTGAACTGTTTGCAGATTTCCACTTCCCCATTTCAATAAATGGGCAGGGTTCAGTGCATTTCCCCATGGGATTCCTCTCAAACACCTATGGATTCCCAGAGCTGCAGGCTGAGTCTGCACAGTCACTCCCTCTCAGCACCACTGTAGAAGAATTCGTCAGCATGGCTTGGGATGGGCTGCTTTTCACGTGCATTTAAGGAAAAGTTAAAAAAAAAGGGAGAAAAAAAGCCTGGTTCAGGAGATAAACTGCTGGAAAATATAGTGGGATATGGCATGGAAGAACTTTCTGCCTTCACTGCAGCAAGAACTGAAGGAACCTGGAACCATGAGCAGCTCCAGCTTTGTCTGTCCTGTTTATCCATCGCTTTATTCCTCTCCAGGGCTCTCCTTTGCCCACAGGGATCTATTGCAAATAAACAGTGCTGCATCCTCTGCTCCCCTTTCTCGCCTGTCCACACTTTCCCAGCGGGAGAAGAAAAGAATCAGCTCCAAATGAAAAAAAAAAGCCCACGGACCAACATGGTTTTTCCTCTGGATGAGCCCCCATTGCTCCACTGGAGCTGGAGGAACTCATGAAATGTATTCCCATTAAATGTGTGAGGGATGCAGCAGGGAACTGGGATGTGTATGGCTGCTTCCCTGCCCGGGAGTGGACACGGAGTGGGGCACACAGAGCCTCTGGGGGAAGCTCTAAATTGGGGTTAGAAATCAAGGAAGGAATTCCTGGCCCCGGGTTTGCCTCATCCAGTGGCATGAGGGCTGCAGGCAGGGGAAGGTGGCAGCGCTAGCGGATCTGAAATTCCCATCAATCCCAATTCCCCTTTTGATCTTCCAGCAGGCAAAGGGAACGGGATTGATTTGCAGATTGTGCGTCTCTCCTCCGTGTTCCTTGAGTCTGAATTACAGCAGTGACAGGAAAGCGTGTTTGCAGCCAGAGCCTGGCGCCTGTGGAGGGATCTCCTGCCACAGAGCAGCAGGAGCGGGGATGGATGGATGGATGGATGGATGGATGGATGGATGGATGGATGGATGGATGGATGGAGGGATGGGTGGGTGGATGGATGGATGGATGGGT
>VWZW01007464.1:0-63123 GCA_013397115.1 Edolisoma coerulescens
TTCCTTAGTACTCTGCCCCAGTCTTTCCCTCTCCTATCACCGCCATACGTAGGATTGATTCAATACTCACAAACCCACCTTGTCAAATCAGTGTTCTCTGCCCTCCAAGGACACAGCAACTGGCAGGGACATTTCCCCCACTCTCTGGCACTGACCTCCTCCTGCCACATCCAGGGAGCTGCAGCCACTCAGGGAACACCGACTTACTCCTGGCTGGGAACGGGAGAGGGACAATGCGGTGGTGAGGGAAGAATGCTACACAATCAATATGATTGGTAAAGCAAGCTTCAACTTATTCCCGAGTAGCGCAGCCTTTTATACACACTAAGTACAATCGGTATAGTGTGAGTGGTAAAAATGCCTTGTGCGTTGTATCTGCGTATGTTCTGTCCTTGCTGTATCTTTCTTCAGGGTTCTTCCTTGTCCCACGGTCTTGCCAAGGATACAGTGTTCTTGCCAGTTCAGCTATTTTATTCCTCTTTCAGCAGGGCACAGCACAATTGCCTGTGCCAGCCTGCACGTCCGCAATATGGAGTGCGGCCTGCTCTGCTTAGCACGGAGATTGTCTGTACCGTCAAGCCATTCTCCAACAATTCCCCAAGCCATTCTCCAACAGGACAAGGAATATTTTTAAGTCATTCCCACCTCGCTGCTGTCCTGACCTGGGAGAAAGCACTACCCACATCTCTCTTGCAATTTTCTTCCCTGTCCCTTCCAGCTTCGGAAGGTTTCTGCTGGAGTCTGAATTATCGGTGCAGTTCAGAAGCTGCACGTGCCTAAAGCGTCCCCTTGGGAACACGAAGCTTCCCTCGTGCATTTCGTCTCTTTATCCCAGATATTCTCCCCAGTTATCCACAATCTAGAAAAAAAAAAAGGGAAAAGAAGGAAGTCCCATTAATTCTGACATGAGGAGTCTTGATTATCCCAACACACTTCCAAGTGAAAAAAACATTTCTGCCACTCTAACAAATTCACTTTATATTGTCTCAATTCAATAGCAATTATTTAAACATTGTATTAAGAATCATAAGGACACAATACTTGGAATTCTCAAAAACAACACAGCTTGACTACTTCAAGGACTTGCACACCCAGGGAACTGAGCGATCCCAGATATAAACACCACATTTCATCCGTTCTAGTAGCTTGACATCTATTTTGCAATTATGACATAAAGAACATTCAAGCTGTAAAATGAAATGTAAAAAACTGTTACTCGCCCAGAACAATGACCGTGGGCAAATCTCTTTCTCTCTGCCTAGAGGAGAGACCCTGGGGAGAGTTTGACAGCAGAGGGGCTCTACAGAATCTTCACCGCTATGGTGACAGGCACTCGACTGCAATAAAGATGCTTATAATAGTTTTTTTTATGTTACTTTCTCGATCGATTGTGTTTTCGTGTGCTTTCCCCGCCAGGCCCCGCCTACACGGGGCGATGCACGATCTCCTAGAAGGACTGATGCCGCCGCGGCCGCAACTCCGCCGTTTCCAGGGGGTGAACCCGGCGAAGCGCAGCCCCGACACCATCTTCGTGGGGTGGCTGGCCGGGGCGGGCGGCTCGGGGAGCGGGAGGCGGCAGGAGCGCGGGGAGGAGGCGGAGGAAGCGAGGAACACCCTCTGAGCCGGGCCCGGGCTCGTGGCCGCCACTGTGCGCGGGGACGACCGGCAGCAGTGGATCTCCCCAGGATAACCACCGGCAGCCAATGCACCCGGGGTAATCGATCAGTTCACTCCCGGTAACGGACTCAATACGGGGTCAGCCACAGCCGTGCCCCTAAACTGCCCAAGTTTCACCCCAAACCGGTGTGTTTGGCAGTGTGGGGTTTTTTTCTTTTCTATAATGTGAAAATTGGGGCGAGGGAGGTTGCTTTTTCAAAATTCTCGATTTTAGGAGTTTCCAGTGCTCTTCCACAACATGAAAATTAGTGCTTTTTGATTTTGTTTTTGTCCATGACAATGGGAAAAGTTTTGGTTTCTGGCTGCATCAATCCATGCAGTTTCTGAAAGAAATTTCAACAGTTTGGGGCTTCTGAGAAAGACAAATCTGCCGGGATTCATGGAGTGAGAAAACAAAACCTTTACCCAAAATTGTTTTGTTATTCCCCCCCATGCACTTTTATCTATTTACACTCATCTATTTAGACTATGTCTATTTGCACTTATTATACAGAATATCTATTTATGCTTACAGATCTATTGACACATAGCTGTTTAAGTTATGTTAACACACAAACCACATATTTAGACTGTTTAGACTTGTGCATTTTGACACTTCAGTATCACTTGAGACTTCTCTATTTTGACTTAGATATCTACTTATATGAAAGCCCTGTTTAGATTACTGCTAATATCTGCTTAGACTTTGTATGTAAGAGCTAATAGGTCTATTTGCTCTTATTTTTTAATTCCTTCATATATATAATTTGTTACATTTTGAAGTCCTTTATTGGGTGATTTATATATACAAGAGTTATATTTGCATTTTAAAATCTTGTATTTCTGTGTTGGGCTTGCATGGACAAGCTTGGGTAGTGGGCAGCGGAGGCTACAACAGTGGATTCTGCAAGGAGCTTCTAGAAGCTTCCACCATGTCTGGCAGAGCCAGTCCCTGGTGGCTCCAAAGAGAGGATGTGCTGCTGGTCAAGGCTGGGGCAATAAGAAATGGTGATAACACCTCTGTGATAACATATTTAAGAAGAAACAAAAAAATTTATTGCACAGTTGTAATTGGGACCAGAGAAGAGCAGGGTGGGAATATGTGAGAGGAACAACTCTGCAGCCACCAAGGTCAGTGGAGAGGGAGGGGGAGGAGACCGGCACTCCAGGCACTGGAGCTGAGATTCCTCTGTAGCCCAGGGTGAAGACCATGTTGAAGCAGCTGTGCCCCTGCAGCCTGTGGAGATTCACGGGGATGGAGAGATCCACCTGTAGCCCATGGAGGAGCCCATGCTGGAGCAGCCTGTCCTTGAAGGACTGCGCCCTGTGGAACAATTGCCCATGCTGCAGCAGTTTGCAGAGATCTTGTACTCATGAGATGGACTCACATTGGAGAAGTTTGTGGAGAACTGTCTCCCGTGGGAGAAACAACGGATGATAAAATGACCATAACCCCCATTCCCTGTCGCCCTGTGTTGCTGAGGTATGAGGTAGAGCTGGGAAGGAGGCAGGGATGGGGGGAAAGTGTTTTTAAGGTTTTATTTTACTTCTCATTATCCTGCTCTGATTTTGTTAGCAACACATTCAATTAATATCTCTAATTCGAGCCTGTTTTGCCCATGCCCAGGACACTCCTGGTCCTTAACTCATGAACCCTTTGTTATATTTTCTCTCCTCTGTCCAGCTGCAGAGAGGAGTGAATGAGTGGCCTTCATCAGTGCCTGGCATCAGACCTGGCTCAACCCACGACACTTATACAAAACATCTGTCATGTGAAAACGAGAGATGTGCTTCACCCTTAGTAGGGGGAGATTTACTTGAGCCTTAGTATTTAATTTGCCTGTTAGCACCCCAGGGAAGCTGAGACCCTTGTGCCCGACCAGTCTGTCAGTGTCCCATTACAGGTACACTTCACTGAGCAGTCCTGCTGGATCAGAGGATGGCTCAACTGACTTATTCAGGGACACACACCAACATCAGAAGGGAGACCCCTCAGCAGGTCTTCCCACTTTATGACCCCCTAGCAGCTCTTCCTCTTTATTTATGTCACCCGCTGCTGGTGACTGCTAGTGTCTGTGAAGGACTCACACCAACAGTTTATGGAATAAGACTCTTTGTTAATATAAAACAGTGACAGGTTAAGGTTCAAGGATTGTCAGTGATAGTATCTGACTGCAAAAACATATTCAAAGAAATACACAGACAAGCTCTAATCCCCAGTAAAAGTATTCAGTGCACATAGAATACAGTTCTGGCTGGCTGGCCGGCCCAGAGGGTGGTGCTGCATCCAGTTTGTGGCCAGTCACTGGTGGTGTCCACCAGGGGTCAGTGTTGGGCCCAGTCCTGTTTAATATTTTTATCAATGATCTGGATGAGGGGGTTGAGTCAACCACTAGCAAATTCGCAGATGACACCAAGTTGTGGGGGGAGGAGTATCGATCTGCTGGAAAGTAGGAGGGCTCTGCAGAGGGACCTGGACAGGCTGGGTAGATGGGCTGAAGTTTAACAAGACCAAGTGTCAGGTCCTGCACTTTGGCCACAACAACTCCATGCAGCACTAAAAGCTGGGGGCAGAGTGGCTGTACAGCAGCCAGGCAGAAAGGGACCTGGTGGTACAGATTGACAGCAGGCTGGACATAAGCCAGCAGTGTGCCCACATGGCCAAGGCCAATGGCATCCTGGCCTCTATCGGGAGAAGTGTGGCCGGCAGGACTAGGGAAGTGATTCTTCCCCTGTACTCGGTCTTGGTTAGGCCACACCTTAAGTTCTGTGTCTGGTTCTGGATGTGCTTCCTTAGTTTGGCCTGGAAAGAGAAGGGAAACCCATTTTAACCTCAACCTGAGTGTGCCTTCTCTTTTCTGTTGCATGGAGGGAATGTTGCTGACTAATGAGAAGAGTAAGTGGCGGGGGAGTAGGAATAATTCATTTTTATTCCAACTAATTTCTAATGTCTGGTGAATTCCGGGAGGGGTGGAATTCGCATTCTCACCGGTGTTTCCGTTTCGCCCTTAATTACCACATGACAAGGGGCTTCGTTCTAGTCAGTGCGCATGCGCGCCTGCCTTGGCTGCAGTACTGCTTCTTAGCCAGCAGGGCGCGCCAGCGGGGCACTGAAGCCTCTCCGTGTGGCCACGGCCGGGAGGCAGCAGCGATTGAAGCGCCCGCTGTCAGCACGCGGAGCTGTCTCCGGTGCCCGCTGTCAGCACGCGGAGCTGTCTCCGGTGCCCGCTGTTAGGACGCTGAGCTGTCTCCGGTGCCCGCTGTCAGCACGCGGAGCTGTCTCCGGTGCCCACTCTCAGGACGCTGAGCTGTCTCCAGTGCCTTCAGATCGATCGTCTTTTCTCACTTTGTCAAGCCTTTCAGCTGCCGCTGAGATTAACCCACCCCAATGGATCACTTAATAGTCAAGAGGTTTCATACTTCATAGGTCTGAGGCAAGGCATTTATTGTTTGTTTGTTTGGGTTTTTTTCAGTCTGCTGCTCTAAAAATGCATAAATATCTGTAGAAATAACACTTTCCTTAGTGCAGTGTTTGATGGTACTAATGATAAATTTATTCCAAGCAATTTACTTTATGTAATATTTACTGTGGAGTACAAACAGCTACTAGCTACATTTTCTTTTTTTTTTTCCCCCCTCAGCTAACTGATGGAAAATTGCTAAATAAATATGGATCACAGGATGTGACTAACAGTTTCATATTCTTTTCAGGTATGCCAATCAATATAGCTGTTCTTATTAATCTAAAAAACCTGATTGTTGTTGTTTTAATGGACTCAACAGTAAAGGGTCTTAATATCTATAAATTCATGTTTGATACTGGTTTTGACACTGCTTGCAAAAATTGGAAGTTTTGCTTGTAGGCAGTAGGTCTGTCCCTGGCTCTTGTCAGGAAAGCGCACATTCTGTAAGGAAGTCTGTGACTGGGCTGTTCATGCTTCCCAAACTTTAAGTATTCTCTTTAAAACACATTGTATTGGAAGTCTCCCAGTGATTCAGCTGTTTCTTATTTTGTTATATTTTCTGTTCTTGCTGGACAATGAGTCTGAGAAGATCAGGCTGATTTGTTTGAAAATGCAGACTTCCTGAGGTGGCTATACAGCTGCATCATGGCTAAACGGAGTGTGGACAAATTTGGCACCGTGAACCATTCCTTTTATCAGGAAGTGCACAATTGTTTGGAACATGAGCCAGTCTCTTTCTCATATGACAGCAGCTAATGGAGTTTCTACATTTTGCAGACAGGAAAGTACAGGAGAAAATAGATTTCTGAAAGCTGTCCCTGCTGTGTATATAAGGATGTCACAGATGCTCAGTGTGTTATCTGCTCCAGAAAAGCAAATGCATGCCAACACAGAGATAATCCTAGGAAATGTAGTGCCCTACTGCTGGTTTTGCCCGTGCAGCATATATGGTCTGCCTTTATCGATGTCAATCCTTCTTGCTGCATCTGAGTCATGTTTGCACTCTTAGTCACTTAAAGTGAATAATGCCCATCAAATGCAGCTGTAATGTAATAGAAAGCACTCTTGGGCATCTAATAGAGGAGCGGTGCTGCTTTGCTCCCCTCCCCTGCCAGGAGAGGTTGTTTCATGTCTAATAATTGACTCATCTCTCATGTAGTCAGTCCTTAAGTGTAAACTCTACGGGAAGATGGAAAGATGCATTTACCAGAGGCCTGGGAGCCCAGGCAAACCACTTAGATTAATGGGAAATAGAATCACCCATCAATGTGAAAATTAAATCTTTCTCAGAGTTTACACTGCTGTGTATTTTGTTTTGGTTTGTTTGGTCGATGATAGATATGCAATCTGAAAAGCGCATGCTGTTATTTCTAAAGAAAATTTCTTCTCTGGTTGTAACTGCAGAAGGTATTAGTGGTGCTTCTAAAATATGTCATTCCCATTTAGGGATTTGCCTGGAAGCAAATGTACTGTACATATTTTACAGTGAATAAATAGTTGCTTAACTTGACTTTTTTTTCAGTTTTCTGGCCATTAATAAGCAAATAAATATATATCTATTTAGATACTATACAAACAATTTGGAAGAACAAATTTTAGTGTCTGTGTGATGAGTTTTGTTCTTACTATTTAGTATTCCTGTTGATGGTTTATTTCTGTCATTAATGAGCTCTTTTTTGCTTGAGTGCAGCACAGGAAACATGTAAATAGAGCAATACTGATTACATTTATGTTTGAATACTGAGTGGTAAAGGTAACTTTTCCGGAACATTGACCAAAAAAATGCAATAATCCTATTCACAGCAGTAGTCATGAACAGCAAAGAAAAGTGGATGGGCAGAGTCTGATGAAGTTTATTCTTACTGGAAATAGGTACCTGCCAAAGCTCTTTTTGTTCTGGTGCCAACTCGTGCGTCTTGCAATGGTATCACCCTTCCTCTTGTGCCTTGTCCTTACTTTGAGAGGATGACCTAGGTGACAGTGGCACCTGGCACAGCTCACGCTCATCCCGGTCTCACGTCGCTAACACCCGGAGAAGGTTCATGTGGCCCTTGCAATAAAGTGACAATTAGCAGTGGGCAGTCAATGTGGCTGTCTCCCTTGTCAGGGAACTGGCCTCTGGCATCAGGGCCATGCGGATCGCTGTGCCTAAAGTCATCACGACTGTCACCAGCACTGTCACTATGGCAGTTTTGTGCTGGCCCCCAGAACTGGCAGCTGCTGTGCTACAGTTTGATCGACCTATTTTGTGTTGTCACACTTGACTTGCATGCTTTCTATACTTGCGTACACCCCAGTTGCAGACAGCGGGCCCCAAGTTCTCTGACTGCACCACTGAGAGGGGCCTGATGTGCACACAGAGCCCATGTTGAATTTACTCCTGACTGATTTAAAGAAAAAATGAACAAAACTCCCATCCCTCTTTTCGAAAACAAACACTCCACAAAATTGAATTTTGTTTTCTTTTTCTCCATGGATGAAATAAAGAATTCATTGTTAATAAAATACAGATTGATTAAAAGGATTGAGGGTCAGATCAAAGCTTTTTGACTTCCTGGGTCCTTGCCAGGGTCAGGGGCATACCCCTCTGAGCAGCAAGACTATCACTGTTCCTGTAGGGCCTGGCTGTCTTGATGCCCTGTGTGCAGTACAGCGCAGAGGGAATAGTGGTCTCATTGCCTGAGGGGACCCATTCTGAAGGAAATGCCAGTAGCTTTCCTTGCCTGAGTGTCTGGGACCATGCACAGAGCTCTGCGTGTGCTGCCGCCATCTGTCCAGCCTGCTACTGGCGTAGGCCAGGTGTCCTTGTCAGGGAACCTCTGGGACTATCTCAGCAAAAGCGGAGTTCAAAGGGATGAACACAGAGAGATGAGAGGATTGCCTGGCTCCAAACTGAAGGACAACCTCAGCTGAATTCCTTTGTGGAATGGGAAGGGGAAGTTAACGTGCTCAGTGGCTCATGGAACAGCATGTGCTGCTTTCATCAAGCATTTATTTGAGCACTATAAAAATGTTATGAACTTACTGGAAAGTGCTGTGGGTCCTCAAAACGTGACGGGCTCCCAGGCCACAGTTCAGTAATGACAAGTTCATCCGTGCCCATTTGTAATTGTTTATCATTGTGTGGGCAACTGAGCAAGTCACATCCAGAGCGGCATTTCAGAACAGCATGTTTCTTTTTAGCTGAAACCGGAAAGGTCTAATAGAACCTTTTCTTTCCTCTCTCCAGAATCTTTTTTTTTCTTCCCTAAATGTTCTGCTGTTCAGACAACCAGACAGATTCTTATTTTACTTGACTTTGTTTATGGCGATGCACAGGATGCTTTCCCTGATTTGTCTGTCTTTCTTTTCATGAAGAGTATTCAGTGTAGCGTGTCTTTCTCTTGATTTTTTTTTTTTTTTTAAGAATAATAACTGTGAAAGTGAGTTTAAGAATGGACTGACGTGAAACTCAATGTCTTTTTATTCTAGCTCATTTCCACAGCTAACTTTACTGCCACTCTAAATTGCTGAAATACAGAGCTATGGAAATACAGCTTCAGTTCCCAGGAAAACTGTTACTCAAAAGTGTATGAAGATGGTATCTTGAGAGGGCTTGTAAGTGTGAAAGTTTTAGAACAGAAGCAGAAGATTGAAAAAAAAAGTGTAAGTACTTAAAAAAAAGTAACTTAAGAAGTTATTTTTGAAGTCAGACTTAAAAAAAAAATTAAATAAAATATGAATATTCTTGATCCAGCTCACACTAAACTCTGTTGCAGACTTGAGAGGTGCTAGAGGCAACCTCTTCAGGCCTTTACTTATACTGCTGAGAAGAACTTCCAATAAAATACAAACATAACTACAATAAGAGCATGTACTTGAATTTAACGTTACAGATTAAAGAGGTTTTCTAAGCTAATAATTATTTGGCTATTCTTTCACTAAAAACAATTTGAAATTCTCATGTGAGTGAAAATATTGTGCTCCGTGTTGTTTGATTAGCCTAATAAAAGATGAGTGTCTAAAAGGTCTTCATACTCTTTTGCACAAGCTTTAGGAGAAGTTTTAGATGGTGCAATGAGTGAAAGAAGGAAAAGAGGAAAAAAGGACCTGCTAAAGCCAGTCAAAAATTTTCAAAAAATCCTATTTCAAGATGTGCAAGGTGTCATCAATTGTACTGATAATAAACCTAGGCCATCTACAATGCCTCTTGTTTTACTTCCTTCAAGCTTACCTCAGTAGGTGAGTATCATTTGCCAAAAAAAGCTTGCCTATGTTTACTGATAAATATTCTTTCCATAAACAGGAAAAGCTCAAGAACCTGATTCATGTATTCACGGAATATTTTGAGTTGGAAAGGACCCACAGGGATCATCAAAGTCCAACTGTTAAGTGAATTGCCCACACGTGGACTGAACCCATGACCTTGGCATTATCAGCATCTTGCTCTAGCCAATTGAGCTACGTTTGATCAAGAATAAAACCTGGACATAATTTATATTATTCTCGTAATAATGCCTTATAAAGTACAACTTGATTTAAATCACACAGTTGTTGTATTTCTCCAGAGAGTCAGGAGTATTTGCATGGTGTTTTGTCTGACCCTTAGCAAAGCGGTCAATCTGTAAAACACAGCACCGAGGAAATGGGAGGGATACGATCTGACAGAACACAGCCGTGCTGGATGTCTGACAGGTCTTGTTTGATTACTCGTTGCTTTCTTACAGACTGTGTGGGCTGATCTGCACGGGGAAGACAAAAGGAAGTTGTTTTGCGCAGCTGCTGAGCCAGGGGTGACTGACCGTACCTCCCTGCGCTGCAGCGGCCCTGGGGAGCGCGTGGGATGTGCAGGAAGGCAGACGCAGCCCGAGGGGCTCGCAGCAGCAGTTGCGCTGGCGCTATTGGAGAAGCAGCGCCAGATGAGCCACAGGGCGAGACCCGAGAGTCCGGAAGGTGCTTTCCGCAGCCCAGAAGCACTGTGGGGTGGCAGGAGCGTCTGCAAAGGTGCAATGGACTGTAGTGGGTCCTCTTGGTACAGATGTTGTGTTGCTGGCAGCATAGAACAAATGGATGGTGTGGTTGGTGGCTGCCTGCAGGACTGGACAGCATGGTGCAGGTTTTTAGCAATGAATGGGAACGATTCTCTAATTACCACGGGAATTTTTTTTTTTATTCAGGTGCCTTCTGCAATCTGGGACAGATCCAATATACATCTGCACCTTTGATCAGGGAACCTCTCAGTGCCATGGAGCTGTGCATTGCTTATTCTAGTGCTTCCCTGGAGGAATGAGTGTTTTCAGTTACCTGTGCCCTCCAGTGTGAGTACAATGCACAATTACCCTTTCTAGTAAAGGTGATGGAAGCATTGATTAAAAACCTTCAGTTAGTCCATTTAACTTATTCATAAAATGCTGAAGACTCTTGTCGTAAGGATGGAAAAGAATTAAATTATTGAAAGAGTTCTTGTCTGTCTTTAAATCTTTGTCCTGATTTTGACTGGAATAATTCTATCTGCATACTGGAGCAATAAATTTTTTTAAAAATAGATTGTTAGTGAAATGATCAGTAAGTTAGTGATACCCTCTTCAGGCCACTAGAGGGAAGTGGTTCACTTAGTGATAAGCATTCTAACCAGCTATCATGAACTTGTATTTTCCAACCTTTCTTTTACAGGCTTATATCTTCAAAAAATGTTGCTTTTATCTGTGGTTTGTTTTCCTTTTTTTTTTTTTTCCCTTGGTCAAAACCAGAACAAAAACTGAGATTAGTGGTGGAGTTAGTTAAAAAGAATTTGTAAAATAATGTCGAGGTAAATGGAGATAAAAGATACAATGGAAAAATTATTAAGTGAGACGAAGTAAACTTTTGATTCTGTTGGAATGGGAATGGCAGCACACTGTCACAGATTATGAGGACTGAGGACTCTAGAGAGTCTGGTATGTGCCTTGGGATGAATAACAGCTGGCCATGTCTCCCTCTTGCTTCCATGTTAGGACCAAAAATGCAACTGAATATTGTGAAAGTATTGTTTTGAAAGCTTAAGGAAGAAAGAATTTTCATTAAAGCCTTCATGTCTTTAATATTTTCAGTTCTTCTAAATTTACCTCAATAAGGTGGAAAATCTACTGCAATGTGATTCCCTCTGTTACTGCATAGCAAAAATATTTTATTTTAAACCAATGCTTGTTAAGAATAGCATCTTTTGTGTTTCTTAGAAACGGCAAACCACCCTGATTGCAGCAGGTGCAGGACACCTCAGCGAGTCATGCCCTCAAGACCTTGGGCAGGCTCAAAGTCTTCTGGGAGAAGACGGGAAAGGGACAGCAGGAGGAGGAATCCTCAATCTCCAGAGCAGCTGGAGGTGGTCACCACTTACTGCATTCCAAACAAGCAGTGGTGAAATAACTCTAGTGGTTGCTGCAGACTGACAATGCCAACTTGCAGCTGCATAGTGAAGAGAGGAGAGAAACATTAGTTTGAGCACAAATGAGTAGCGCTAGGCAGACCAGAATCCAATTAGATGGACAAACTGAAGCCAGCTGTTCCCCAAGCTACCATCTGCCCTGCAAGAGACAGAGGGGTTTGCTTCATGTACTTTTTCACTCTTCTAGTCACTTGCTTGCTAAAAGCATAAAGGTTTTCAACTGAAAACCTGAGGTTCCGGTGCCTGCCAGATGTTTGTAACATTCATCTGTTCTATTTCTCAGATGTTTTATTATCTTTATTGTGCAAACAAAACCTGTTTGTGTACCACCAGTCAGTGATTTGTATCTTCAAGCTATTTTCTTCTTCCAGGCAGACACAGCCCTGTAGACAGGATTCAACTCAAATAAAAGTAAGTTCTCATGCTAATGGTAAATTGGGGTGAGCCTCCATTCCTCTGAGTCTTCCCGTCTGAGTCAGCTGTTCCAGTTCTCCTCTATGGCCCAGAGCAGCTGGCATAGATGCACAGGAATAGAGCAGTGTTTCAAAACCATGGTCTGTTGACAGACCCTTGTTATTAATGCCTGACTAATTGAGAAAGTGTACACATATTAATTCTTGGTTTTGCTTATATTTGAGATGGTAAAAATATTAAAAGAAATCATAAACTTGAGTCTGAGCAATATGATTGTATGCTGTCCTTGCTACCGAAGTACAAACTGTGCCAGTTATATATCTGCTCTGATAGGCCAGGAGCCACCAGCTGTCTGGTGCAGAACACAACTCTGTGCTGCATAGTGGATATTGCATCTTTTACCTACCTTTTACATACCTGCATCATTTGCCTACATTTTAAAGCTCCTAGGACAGGTCATGATGTAAATATTTCTATGCATTCAGACTGAATGTTGAACCCTTGCAAACAGGACAGGAAGTTCCTTGTATGGAGCATGTATAGAAATAACCTGAATGAGGTTCCCTGTTTGTATTATGGCCCTGTCTCTACAAAAGGAACCAACAGTTCCTTTGTATTTAAGGAGATAGTTCTGGCTACAGCATAAAGCAGCAGTTGAAACAAGGAGGTAGTGTGAGTTGATTTCACCAGAACTAGGAAGAAGAGCCACCTCCTTGTAAGATCCTCAGATAAAGAATTAGTTTTATTGCAAAAAATATTGCATCCTGATTGATCAAGTTGACATAATATTGGTCTGAGCACAGCATTTGCTCTTGTCTTTTTATGTGTATATCAAGGCTTTAGAGAGGGATAAAATTATTTGTTGTGAAGCAACCAGGGTTTCTAAAAGGGTATCTGTACAACTGCTACACAATGAAAAGGGACAAATAGAAATTATTTGTCTCATGAGGGTTCAGACAAGTCCTTCTCAGTGTCCTGAACCAGGGTCTGTGATTTCCTTTTGCTCTGCAGGAGCTCAGGTGTTTGAAGGGGAAGGAGTCTGCTTCTACCGTAGCCGTGACTGAGGTGGGACAGGACATGGTGGAGCAGCAGGATGGCTTCCAGAGAAGACGTAGTCAAGCTTTTCCCGATATGCAGTAAATCCACCAACATATTCATATCTGAGTGGTAACGGGTGTCCTATGAGATGTCTTTGGATGGAGATGTTACATATAAAGGCTGTTATAACAGCAACCAACTTTATCAGTCTAGGTGATTTAATTTTACAGAGTTATTTAACCAAACCTGTCTCAGGAAGTCCCTGTGCTACAAATTGCTGAAAGCTGAGAGTACTTAGGAAAGGCATATATTCCCATGCTTTTTAAATTCCTGGTAAGATATAACCTAAGCCCCTGCCAGATATACATGGGATGAAGCTTTGAGACAAAATGTTACAGATGCTTTTATGTTGGTGGTGATAGGGATGGGTTTCTGTGTAGTGGTAAAATAGATTTGAAGCTATTAATTAAACAACTAAGAAAAGTAGACCCTAAGCCTAGGATCATCACGCACAAATATCAAAACCTTTCATTCCTGTAGTATGGAGAGAAAGAAGTACCATTGTACTGGAGATGCAAGCTGAAGATGAGGCAAGGTCTTAGGGAGAGCAAGTGTGCTCCCACTGCGACCAGCTGGCCAAACAAAAGTATTTTTTGACAACCTCAGCTCCCTGATAGGATTACATAACCACCAAGAAAATGTCCAGATTGTCATTCCCAAGAGAACTGTTATTAAATTATATTTAATCAAAGAAATTAAATTAAAGGACTTGTGCTTCAGCATTGCATAATTCTGTTTTGCACCTTAGATTTCTAAGTTTTCTAATAGCTGATAATTTGAAGGAAAGATTTAAAAAGAATTTAGCTTGTTTCTAAAAAAGGATAAAGTCCTTTTACCTTTTTAGTAGGTCTAGTTTTCACTTAAGCTAAAAAAGATGGTAAAACACCATCTGCAGCAGCCTTTATTAGCTGAGAACCAAATGTATCTAGACTTTTCCTGACAGGGTTTGTAAATTTCTAATGAGAGTTATTTAATTCCAGCAAGGAATCAAAGGAGAGATCCATAGTTTGAGCACCTGGAGCCACTGCCTTTCCCTCATAGCATAGCTCCCACCAAATCTGCTTATCCTCATGGTGGATGCTTGTTCTTTGGAGAAGAGAAACAGAAGGCTGTTCTGGGCACTCTTGCCAGCTTCACTTTTTTCACAAATATAGCTACAAAATAGGGCTGAGAGAGCTACAGGGCTACACTGTGTCCTCCTGAGCACCGTGTGTAGCCTAGTAATTTACGGTTCAGACTTACCGTGGCTAATCCGCTTTTGACTGCTAGATCCAATTGCAACTGAAAGGATCGGTTTTAATTAAACAGGAGATCAGCAAGAGTAAATTTCCCCCTGAGATTTTAAAATTCTATTGTGATTTTTACAAAGTGCATTCTAAGCCAATATAAGCAGCATTAATTTAGATTTTCTGCTTATTTTTAAATGCTGTCAGGTACTCGGTATAGATCAGAAGTAAAAGTGTATTTGTAAGCACTGGGTTACTTCTATAACAACCTTTGTATCAACTGCTTACTGTTAAACTGTGGAAATTGGATTTTGCTTAATGAAACTTTCATGCAGTTTTCATGAATTTCCTAGGCACTGATCAACAGATCTTTCAATGCAAGTCCAGCTGATGAGGCACGGTCAGGGCTTTTGAGTCCTGAGTCCTATTCACTCTCTGAAAATCCACAGCATTTTAAAAGAAACATTATGATGCACTTTGAAAAATCTGTCACCTCCCTGAACAAAATCTGAGCTAGATACCAAGTGCTTACATTTTGGTAGGGTAATCAGTCACTGTGAATTTAGAGGGGAATAGCTTTTTTGCGTATTTTTCCTGAGAAGTCTAAGGGGACAGTGGTATTTGGTATCTTACAGGGAAAACAAGGTCAGTGCTTGCGGTTGCAGTGGTACAGCCAGATTCTGCCAACATTGTCACTGTTGGCATCAGGTAACCCATTGTAGGTAACCTAACTTGTGACTGTATAGGTGACCGTTTTCTCCTCAAGGTACAAAGCTGAAAGGCAATCTGTTGTTTAAAAAGTAGGATTAACAATTGTTTGAAGTGACAGCTTGGTCAAAAAAGGGGGAATACAATAAGGATTCTAAATTCTCTACAGTTGAATGCTTATAGCATAGTTTAGCCTCTCACTGAGAAATTTAGCACTCATGGGAGGAGCATGGGAATGTGATATGCTATGTGATACATGCTATGTAAGATATGCTCCCTAGCTTGCTCTGTGGTGCTCCTGCATGCTGGTGTGCAAAAACACAAACCCATGTTGCCAGGACTGGTGTATTCCTTTGGCAGATGATGGGTAACCAGCATTCACAGGGCCAGATATTCTTAGCAGGTTCCTCTCCTATCCTACGTACAAGTTCTCCACTGTAAATCCTGTTCATCTAACAGTAGTCAGATGAAATCACAGAATCACAAAATAACTGAAGTTGGAAAAGACATTTGGAAGTTTCTAGTCCAAACTGCTGCTCAAAACATGGCCATTATGTCATATATCTCAAGTCTCGGTCCAGTTTGGTCTTTAAAATTTCCAAGGCTCATGCACCAAAGCCCCTCTGCACCATTCCAGCCCCAATGTCCAAGGAGGGGGTTTTTGCACACCTTTCCTTATCTGAGCTTCTCCTACACGACCCGTGCTGCAGCCCAGGTTGTCTCAGAGCTCCCCTGCGGAGCACTACATTTACACTCAGCTTGCAAGGTCGTGGGCACAGTGAGGGGAGATGGATCTATGTTCCAAGCAGCTTCACCTAATGTGTTCACCAGAGTTCTGGAAAGGGAAGGATGTTGTTTGCCACTCCATCCCTCCTTGACCCATTGTGTATTTGTCTGTCTGTCTCAGGCTTGTAAGGATTTCCAGCCTCGGCAACAATTCCATGCTGTGGTTTGGGTTTAATCTGATTTTCTCTTTTAAGCATTTAGTACACAGAAGAGGAATAGCAAATGACACAAGTAAAATCCACGTGAATCTTCTGAAAAAAATAGATGAATGTTCCTTAATCCTGGGAATCAGAAGACCCATGCAAATAAAATATTATAAAAAGTTTGAAACTCAATACCTAGAAGAAAATTACAAATTAGCAATGCTATGGACAGTATTACAGGTTTGGATCCCAGATGAACTTTATGAAATTTATTTCAACAGAAAATAAAAGCAGAAAAACTGCAGTTTCTCTACAAGTTAAAAGTGTAGATGTGGAAGAGGGCACCATGTTGCTGTAATGTTTATGGTGGCATTGCTTTGTAATTAGTCTACAGGAAAGCTTTGCTTTTTGGAAATAAAGAGTTATTTTCTTTAGGGAGAATTTTCACAGGAGTAATCAAAAAAAAAAAAGAAACAGAAAGCTGCTATGCTAACACTCTGGTTTGCTAATGAGTGTGATACTGTTTGTGTTGGCCCCTATGGTGGCTCACGTGAAAATGCTGACTGGTTTAGACTGAAGTGTGCAGAACTAGGCTGATGGATCTTTTAGGCAAAACCTAAACTCCGCCTGCTAAGAGGATGGATCTGAGAGGATTTGGTGCCAGCAAAGGGAGCCCGATGGAGCTGCAGGTGCATCCGGCATCCAGTACCTGTGATGTGAGCTGCTGGAGTGGGATCTCTGTGCCAACAGCTGCAGTGCATGAGGGTCTTGGACACCAGGCACTGGTGGAGGAAAAGAAACAGCTACTGAAGAACTAGTGTGAGTGAAGGGCTCAGCTCTGGCAGCTGGCATGGCAGGTCACAGTCTGTATGCCTGGAGCCAGCTGCCAGTGGGGGACAGGACACAGGACTGGACTTGTGTCTTCCTCAGAGCGGGTGTGGCGCAGTTTGTGCATACATCATGTCAGTACTTGGAGGTACCTGCGAATGTGCGTGTGTTTGTAGCTCTAGAGAATGGTGTGCGTGTGCCTTCACTAGTGACTGACAATCTGGCTCAAAGAGGAGAAGGGGACTTGGCTGCCTGCAGGCATGTTCTGTGGCAGTACAATATATGGGTACCATGGAAGCAGTGCCTGGTCTGTGTCAGTCTGTCCAAGTCTGTGCCTATGTGTATGTGTCTCTGTGTCTGCCTGTGTGTCTCTCTGTGTGTCCGTCTGTCTGTCTGTGTCTGTGCGCATCTGCGATGTGTCCTCAGCCTTGCTAGGGGTTGAATCTGCAAATGGGAAAGTGGCTTCTATGTCCCCTTGCAATGAAATCCATGGACAGCCCTGCAACACTTCTGGAACCTGCGTGGGAGGAGAAAGTGGGCACTTCCGTGGCAGCTGAGGCAGCTGGTTCAGACGTGAAGAGATACCTCAGCACACGCAGTGTGAGATGAGGTACTGCCAGTGGGTGTGCACACCTTTCTGCAGCAGAGCTCACTCGCCAGACTTGCTTCAAGAACTGCTGTGTTTTGCTGCCTCGAGCCCCTATGACATACTCTTTGTGCACCTTGGATAATTTAACTCAACATTCAGGTTTCATCTTGGCCTCTGTCCAGGCGACAGATACTGACTTGGTCATTACTTACTTCTGTTTCCTCGACTTCCTTTTGGAGAGGAGAACTTCAAATTCAAGTGTATACACCATCATGTTCTGATATATGTTTTTATTTTTAAACAGTACCACCACTCACATTTTGATAAGGCTCTTGCAGCTTTGTGAAGCTTTTCTTTCTGCTGTTTTTGAGAGCATCGTTCTGCTCAGAGATATGATGGGTGCCTTGTTTTTCCTGTAAAATAGATTCCATGTATTCAAACTGTCCCAAACATACATCTCAAACACTGCTTAAGTTTACCCTTGACATCCCAGGGTGGGCTGCTCAGCATCCTGCTGTAAACAGTGCAGCAGATGCTGTCACTCAGCTTTGCATATGCGTTATGCAGGATGGCTCTGAATGCAACAGCCTGGACGATGGCCCTGATGGTAATTTCCTTGATAGCTTTGTGCTTGCAGATGCAGAGAGCAGCACTGGTGCTCTGGGAAGGCCGGATGTGTCCTGCTTGGTCCGGTACCTGATCCTTCTCCTGGTTGTCCCAGAGCAGACATACATACAGTGTGATATGCAGCCCCTCCCAAAGGGCAATCTCTGGCCAAAGTACTTTTATTTCAGACAGGGGAGATCACTTTTCATATTCACTTATCACCTCTTTCACAGCTTTTTCTAGTGTCCAAGCCCTGTCCACTTCAGCCTCCCCTGATGCTATGGCATATGCCTCAAACATGTCCAACAAACGGACCTGGAGTGTCTAAGGCCCCAAAACCAAATTAGGGCTCGAAGAGCCTCTTAAAAGGGCTTATGGGTTTTTTTATATGCTCTGAGTTAGACACACAGGAAAAATACTGACAAGGTATTCTCAAGAAGTCAAAACAACAAAAAACTTTCCTGGCAACTTCAGAAAATCAGATGATTTTAGCAAAAGATTTAGCGCAGCGTTCAATCAACATAAAACACTTCATGGAGCATTAATTTAGTCCATTCAACTTAGCAAAGGCCAAGCCTATCTGATTTTAAGTTACTCATAACTCCGAGAAGAGGTAATTAGAAGAAGACAGAGAGAAAGAGAGAAAAGATATAGAAAAAGACAAATATAGCTGCCACTCCTGGGTTCCAGCAGTGTCTCAGCTGATACAAAATCCAATGAAAGGTAGGATCAAGGCATGTGCTTGCCTCATGTTCTGGCTTAAGTACTCTTTGGCTTTCCTGGGCCCTTTTCCCCACAGTACTTGTTGGAAGATGCTGTCCTGGGAACTACCAGGTGAGCAGCTATTTTACATCACAGAATATCCTGAGCTGGGAAGGACTCACAAGGATCATCGAGTCCTGCTCCTGACTCCATAGAGGACAATTTAGAAATCAAAACTTATATCTTAAAACATTGTCCATCCTCAGCCTTCTCCTCTTCTCTTACTCTCTTCTTCCAGCTCTTCCTTTTGACAGCTTTAAAGATTTGTTCTAGAAACTTCAAACTCAGCAGAGTACTTTCAAAACTCATCATAAATATTTGTCAGGACAATAAAAATCTAGTTCTTTCTCTCAAGCAGATTTTTTTTCTCCATGAACAGGTGCTTTTAGCAAAAAATAAAACAGAAAAACCCAAACTGTAAAATGATAAGCTGTCCTTACCACAGAAGAGATGTTGAAGAACTTGGTGTATTTTGCATGAACTTGGTGTAGCTTGTGGGGAAACTGATGGCAAAATGCCTAAGACTATATGGTTTATGTTAGACCATTTAGTATCTCCTAACTAGGTTACAGGAAGGTAACTTGATTGCAAAGCATTGAAGGAACTGAAATTTGTGTTGCCCTTCTCTGGATGCACGGTTGTGTGCTATTCACTCCAACATTAATTACCTCTAATTCTTAAAATGCAGCGTGGTCACATTATGAGAGGAGAGAGGAAGAAACAAGGAGCATGGCTGTCTCTGCTCCAAACAGCCGGTGAGCAGCAGGCGCCGCTGGGCAAGAAAGGAGCGAGGGACAGCAGGGGAGAGCAGCTGGTACCAGACAGTAGCCCTGGCTCTCCTGCTGTTCCTGTCATGGAGGCTTTACTGGAGTCTGTGCTTTGGAGTAGTGTCATGAGTACCCTAGTGCTTTCAGAAATTCTTGGGATTTTAGCTACCCTGGCTGTAATCATGAATTAAAGGCAGTAGAGGTATTTGGGGAAAGAGATGAGGTTCTTGCAAGAGAACATTTTAAAGAGAAAAAGCAATGAGCTATGATGCTGCAAGTGTAGGACAAGGAAAAGTTTCCTTTCTCCTGGGGCTTCATTGACCCCAATCAGACCGGCTTCAGCTTTGTTGGAAATGACAGTGCAATGATTTCTCCTAGTACCAAAAAATAACAGGAGTCCAGATATTTTGCTATGTTTCAGGCTTTTGAAGGGGGAGGGTCAAAGCCTGACAGTCTAACTTCCATGTAAAGAGGGATTATAATTAATAATGGAACCACCCGACTCAAGGATGAGCAGAATATAAAGCAGTGAAGGCAGCAAAGCTTCCTTCAGAGAGAAACTAGGTCTCACAATTCTGTGACAGTCTGGGGAAAGAGCCAATACCTAAGGAAAAAGTGGCTTCATTTGATATTGCACTTCAAAATCCTTAAAGTCCAAACGGGAAGAACTTAATGAGAAACAAAAGAAAGTCCTTAGGAGGCTGGTGGTAGGCTGATGGGAAACAAAAGCCCAGGAAGGGAAAAAAAACGGAACTGTCATTGATAAATGTGTCACTTTACTTATTTTACAGACTGTAACTTACATTTGGATCCTTGTGGGAATTTCAATATTTATATGAAAGTACTTCACAAATCCACGTGAAATGAAGTCAGTGCTGGAACATTAATCAGTGTCTGTTAAAAAACCAGACACTGTCTGTCTCTGGTTTGAAGAAAATTTACATTCTCATGAAGTCAAACCTTTTTAAAACCCATTTAACTCACAAAAAAATCTTAATGTTTGATTGCCCTCTGTATCTGATTCCTATCAGTCATAAAGTAGATTTAGTCAGAGGCTACTGACCATTTACAGGTTTTCTGCCACTTGTGGTGACAACAGCCTTGCAGCAGACCTGGAATCTGGGGCTAGTGCTCTCTTGCCAGATGTCCTACATGTTGCTTTGGTGGCTTGCTGTTGACTTGCCATCTACTTAAAATATCTTAATGCCTAAATACATAATTTGCTTTTCAGTACTCCTTTCAAAGTCTGTGTTCAACTCAATTTCTTTCAACTGAGACCTGAAGAACAAATCTACTTCTCCGTTCATGTAATTCTGTATCTCTTTCAAGATTTTGTAAGAGTCAGCAGTAATAAATAATGAAACTCTGTCACAGAAATGTGCAGGCTGATCCACAGACGTTACTTCAAAGCCAAACTATATTTTATTACGTTTCTTTCTGTCAGTCTTCACATACTCCTCGACAGCCTTTTCAGTCTTAATAAAGCATTCTATACATTTTTTCCTTTACCATATTCAATGGAAAAAAATAATTGCTGCATGCACTAATGCCAGTGCACCCCATCAGCAGTCAGGAATATGAGACAAAGCAGGGAGGTGAAATGCAAAGACCTTTCAGCTCAGTACTTTATAAGGACCCTGCCCTCTTCTCCCTAAGAAATTGAATCCCACCATTTTAAAACAGGCATTCTGAACCTTAATTCCTCTTTCTGCATCTGCTTCTTTAAGAGTCCTATATAGTACCTGCTTCTTACCAAAAGAGGTCAGAATTGTAACTAGTCATATAACAGCTCTGCAAACTGTAACATGGAGCCATCCTTCTTGGATTACTACAGTTGATTAATTTGAAATATTTTTTATTCTCATAATTCTGGCCATAAATTTTTGTTTCCCTGATTTCTGAAAATAGAATGTTTCCATTTCTTGCCAGTTTGACCATTTGGATTTTGTGGGAGACTGTGTCAAATGACTCGCTAAGATCAAAACCAATAAAGTCCACTGCTCAGCACAGAGCCAGTGACCTCAGCACAGAGAGCAGTCAGACTGCTCAGGCGTGATTCCCCTTTGATAACTCATAGATCCTTGTCATTTGCAAAGTAAGTGCCTCTATTTTGGGCTGGTTTTCATGCTACAGACCTTGCTAGAATTAAAACCAGATCTGCAACATCAAAAAGAGAAGACCAGAAATTGGAAATAAGTAGGAGATAGCTTACTACGGAAAAAAAATAAGGAAGTAAAATATGATGTAATTAGATTTCTTATATCTTAATTTAATGTACAGTGATAACTCCTGTCATTGGTTCATTTAGAAATGAGTAGTATGGCTGCAGCCAAAAGATAAGCACCCTAAGCTTCACAGGACCATGTGAAAGGAAGAGATTAGAGAATTCTAAGGAGGAAAAAATCAAAAAAAAGGGCAGGAGAGATCTCCAGAAATCAAGGAACCCATGATGGACCTGGTCTGTTGAGTATAAACCCTCACCCAGCAAAGATCCAGAGAGCATATGGTTGAACTGTATTTGTAAAATAAATAATGATAATTAGTATCTATAATTTATTCAATCCATTACAAATATCATTGCATTATTATAATATTAATTATATTGTATCATATATTACAGACATTATTTGTATGTCCATTATGTATGATCTATCTATATGTATTATGTGTAATAACAATCTCTATAATAAAATAAATTCCTTGTAATGTGAAATGCTTATACGTGACAGTTGGTACGGAAGTCAATCTGAATAACATGTAACATGAGTGGCCTTGCTAAATTCTGTTTAAACCTTCTGCTGGCAGCAGATAGTGCTGCTAGTGTTCATTTTACTCTTTTAAATGGAGAAATTTGCATAACAATTTCAGGGTAACAAGCAGAGTATAAATATCTCACTGAGAAACTGTTAGGTAACAACTCAACAGTGATTAATTGAAGACCTGTGTTACTTGTTCTGTTGAGTAATCCAGGGTGACAAAAATGCTTTCCACTGGGTAATGTTATACTCAGAGTGTCATTAAATATTAGTGCTAGTTTCAAATATTAACGCAAGTTTTCCTGTATTCCTTTGAAAAGTAATAGAATTTAAAGTAATAGAAAATGAGGGCATTTTAACAGGATTATGGAGTGTATTGAGACATTATCAGCTTTATTTACATAGCACGTACAAACACTGATTTTGTTTACAATCTACATTTAACAAAACGAGATTAAAAACAGAACTAGGATTCCTTGATTTATCATGACCAGACTCCACTTCAATGACATTTCCATCAAAAAATTCATTTTGCACAAGCTTTTGATTTTTTTCTCTGACTGGTGCTGCGAGAACAAGTTGTGACTATCTCAGAGGTGCATTGTTTACGCTAGAATATTTTGTGTCAGATTAATTGCAGTTATGCAGCTCTTCAGAAATTCAGTGCAGAACAGTTTACTGATGGGGTGGAGAGAATATTTGCCTTATTTCCACATTATGTCTTGGTGAATACTGTAAATGTGAAAACTTGAAATAGTGCATGTCACAGGGAGAGTGGGACAAAGTTTACTAAAGAAGCTTTGTCTGTGAAGTTTGTCTGAGGGACAGAAAGAAGTCCTTTGTGTATTTAACCTCCCTCACAGAGATGGGTTTAAATGAAGGTAAATCCTTCCTTAGCCTCAGATTTTGGCAACAGTTTAAATTTAAGGAAGCACTTTGTCCCGCAAGTTCTGATGATGGCGAATCAGATATATTTATATAAAAATGAACTATTTATTAAGACAAATGAACAGACATAACAGGCAAAAGATCTTAATCAGAATTACTGTACAGTATAAAACTAAAAGAGCTACTAGTAGATTATAGATAACTCAGAACAATGCACTATATCAAGGCACCTATATTAAAGCTAGGAAAAGAAGTAATATTGATTAAGAGTCGAATGTAACCTCCTGCTGAAATGACGATAATGTACTCAGATCCCTTCACTCAACCCATGGCGAGTAACCGTGAAGCAATTGTCCCTGCTCATGGGAGAAACTCCACGTTTCCAGGAAAATGTACAGAAGATTTCTGCTTTGTAGAAGTTTGTTGTGGCTTTTATAGTTGTAAAGTGAATGGCTGTCACTCAGAAATTCAGCTTATCTTCCAGATCTCACTTCAAGAGTAAGATGTTTATCGGCAGTTGAGAGATGCCAGACCAGTGTCAAACCTGTGGTGCCAAATTGACTCACTACAAGACAGCTTGTCCTGCTTGAGTTACCTGACTGGTTAACAAACAATAGGTAAGTTTTTGTGGGGGGTAAGATGCCCTGCTGCAGTGCAATAGCTTCTTATATTTACCTACAAGCCAATCAAAGTAGGTTTGCATTACTTCTAGTAGAATGATAAATATAGAGGCCAAATTCTGTACCTCCTGGAAGGGATGACACACGGCCACCTTTTGTCTGCATCAATAACTCAGGGAGGGAAAGTGCAAAATGCTCAGAGATGATCAGTTCATCTCACACAAATTTGTGTACCTTATTTGTCTGTGCATTTAATCCTGACCACAACTAAGCACCAACAAACTCTGGAGAGAAGTGCTTGATTCTTCATATTTGGATGTCTGTGAATTAGAAAATAGGATATCTCCAGAAATACAAACACAGGAGCAACAAAGTTAGATTTGAAGACCCTACATAATGCTGAAGTCTAAGCAAGAGATACTGTAGTGGCTGCTTCAGAATTTGTACTCAGCTGCTTTCTCAAGCACTGTGATGGTGGTGTTCATGTCTGCATGAGTCTTTCACTTAAAATAATCATGCAGGAACTTCTTTTATAGGAAAACCCATGCCAGGATATTCTGTGTTCTGGCCTTGAATCTTTGCCAATCAGGTAGATTCTCCCCTACGTGATGAGGAAGCTACAGTCCCTTGAAGCCACCTGGCTGAGTTTTGCTGCCTTCCTGAAGCAGGGATGGCCCATGCCCATGTCATAAACCATCCAGTCTCTGCAAGAGTTCTGCTGCCGTGCCTGTACAAAGACTGAGTGCCAATGCCTCCTTTCAACTCCTGTCTTCTTGAGCGGGAAATCTTTGGGAGAAATGTTTGGGTTGGCAGCCAGCTCCTTGCCGTGTGATTTGTACAGAACTCAGCTCCACATATCTGCAATGTTTTGCGTCATCTCCACTCTAAAGTTGAAAGATCTCTAATAGGAAATCCCATCTAAGCTGCAGCAGGCCAGAACTGGACTCGAGGACAGTTTATCTCCATCCTGACCCTTTAATTTTGAAGTTTCACTGGAGATAGACTGCTGCAGATCTGATTTGGGGCTCTAAGTGGTGCCTCCTATGGTCTTCCTAAGTGAAGATCACTGCCTGCTTCCCTGGTCATACACACATTCCCACTCCTTACATTGCTGAGCATTTCTGTTTCAATCAAATAACTTTTCTTTAAAATAAACCCCAAGCCTTAATATTCTAATTCTCTTTACTAAAGAAACAGCTGTTGTCTTTTGCCATATGAGTCCTGAATATTTCAATTTGCTTCCATACATATTTTGATTGTTCTATACTGTTACGCAATTCTTTTTTACTGTGTCCTTGACAGATTGAATGTGACTGTTTAAATTGTATCTTGTGTATATACTTGTTCATCATCCTTTATTCAATTTTAACAATCTGAAAGGCTGCTGGAAATGATTCTAGTTCCCATTTGTCCTAATTGCTGAACACAGTAGTTGTGGTGGGAGCTCCTGGAGACTGTCTTGTGTGTTACACACTTATGTGAATGTGTGGTTTGCCCTTTTACAATACTTTCATTATTTTCTTTATTTTCCTCGCTGTTGTTGATTCTTTACAAATGCCCAGAAGACCAACAATGCCAAGTTTTAAAACATTTTATTGGTGTTTGAGGCATGGGTACACAGAATAGGAAATCAAGGACATGTTTGGATGTATTTTAAGCATGCATTTTCTTATAACCGTCTCTTATAACCCCTCAGTCCTTCTCCTTTTTGCATATATGGAATAATCATTTTGTAATAGTGTCTTGACAGTCTTTTCATTATCCAGGCCTATAGAAAACTATGACAAATGATTCTTATTCCTCTTACCCTTCTTTAAAATGTTTCTGTGTATGTCGGGGAAAAAACCTCTAAAGAGCATTCATTCCTATTCTGCAAACTATCATGTAATCACAGAATCACAGAATGGTTTGGGAAATCCTTCTGAAGCAAAGCTACAAGAACTGACTCCTGCTATTCCTTTGCACCACTCTCACAGTGACTCCTGCTGTTTTCAGGGAGAAACCAGACACTGGGTGGACTGAATCCCACTGATAAGGGAACTCTTCCTTCTGAACACAGGCTGCTCAATATGTCTTCACACACAGTGAAACCCCATATTTGTGTTCAGTGCTGTAAAATTTTCAAGGATGACACACTGTGCATGCACATCAAGACTGATGAAGAACTCCAAAAATTACGCTTAGATAAAGAGTACACACAAATATATAAAACCTTTAAACAAATGTGGCTTTGTGTAACGGAATAAAACACCAGTAAAAGTATTTGAAGAACATAGTTTCCTTTTTTTAATGTACTTTGTTCACAGAAACAACTATTAAAGGCCTATCGAATCTGAGTTTGTGAAGACGTTGACCTAGTACGTGTCAGTCATCGCTCAGGGGGTGATGGTAGATTTTCATGATTACCAACATTGCATTAACCCTAACCCTGCACCACCCAAAGAATCTTCTTCCCACTCCCGTATATTCTTGAATTTCCCAAACGTGGGACCTTCCTCCGTGTAAGTTTTCCCTCCCATTATGACTCCAGTAACAGCAGAGTGCAGCCTCACCTTCCTCAGTGACTGCCTGGTTTTGTGAGAAGTGCTTTGTCCAGCAGCCCCAGGGCATGAATTACGTTTAAGGTCGGTTGTCATTCTTCCACCAGTACTCACTCTCTCATAGTATGCTGCTGTTTGCATTTAAAAAACCAGACATTTTATCCTATTCTTTATGGTCAGTTGCACCACGATTTAAAAAATTTCAAGGCATAAATACTATCTTATTTGGAAATTACATTGCTCAAGGTGATACAAAGTATTGCTCTTGTAACCACACTGGAAATACTTCGTGTCTTTGTGTTCTTGAGCATCCTTCAGGGCCAGAACATGTCTATGCTCTCTCTCTCGACCAGAATAAATAAATTAGATATGATTACTTATTTTGAAAGCGGCAAACAGTAATATCTGCTTACAAAGAACCTCCTTTTTTTGCGAAGTTGAACAAGATTGACAAAGAAAACGAAGGACTAAATGTCCACTAACTGCTGTGGCTGCAGGGCAAAGGGTGTTTGCTCTCCACAGAAACACTTGCAGCCTGCTCCTGAGGAGGACCAGCAGAGCATGTCTCAGGGTTGCCCAGGGCTGGGGGCTGCACTGTATCCAAGTGGTTGTGAAAATGTGGAATTTTGTATAGCTTACCCCCGTTTTCTTGAATTTTGGATACTTGACTGCTCTATTAGATTGTGTGTTGCTAATATGTAAACAGGTGAGTACAGACCGCATTGGAAAAATTGTCCAGGAAATTGTCAGGTGTATTCATATGCATGCACAGACCACCTGAAAACCTTATCAAAGAGCTCCTGTGAAGTGGTATTTCACTGCACTCACTGTATGACTGCTGTCATGTCATTAAAAAATTGACTTATTTTAAAAACTGTTAAATGCATAAAACTGTTCATTAAAGACAAACACAGAACACTCTGAACTAATGAACCATCATGGATTTCAGAGCATTTTTCGATTATGTCTTGCTTCATGTGGGTGAACTTAATCCGAAGCTGCAAAAAGTGTAAAAACTGCTGCCTGACTTGAAAACTGTGTTTGTGTTTGAAAATGAACTCTGGTTGTTTCAGGGACAGCTGCAAAGACTACAAGTCCTACAAGTCTTTCAAAGTCAAATAGGGATGTTGAAAAACACAGCAGGGGGACAAGCTGGCATGCTTTCTTTTGGATTATTTCAGGATCTTCTGCTGAAAAGATCTTTGATTGGATTTCTGGGAAACCTTTCATCATTGAAGAAAAGAATTTGATATTCTCACTCCTCACTTAGGGGACAATTCTCAGTTTGAAATCACTGAACTTCAGGAAGACAAATGGGTTTTTCCCTCTAAATGCAGGAGTGCCTAAGCTTTGGACTGTTGTGCCCGATGACAAATTCATCAGCTTCTGGCTTGCTGCCCTGACTTATTTGTGTTTTGGCTTGACCTACTCATGTGAATCCATTTTCCTGCTCTCAAATACATAAAATCAAAGAGCAGATTTGCTATGACTCGTGTGCTTTGTTATATATGTTTATCATAAGTAGAAGCCAAACTTCAAGAACACTAGATATTCCAAAAGTTGTAGTCCAGAAGTCTTACTAGAGAGGAAGTGGTGCCACTACTGTCCACTTTTTCCTAGATACAAAACCATCATTCAGTACGTTAAAGAATCAACCCCCAAATTACCATGTAGTAAAAATACATTAATTACAACTTAGCACTGCTAGAAGAAAGTATGCAAGAAAGACCAGATGTCTTTAACAGTTTAATTTCTACTAGCGAGACCTGTTAAAAAGATTAAGAAATACTGGATTATGGAAAAGAGCCACAATGTAAAGAACCATGGCCACTGGGCTCTCTGCGCCCATCTTTCAGCTTTAGGGCTCTTCAAGATTTACCATCATTTTCCCAGAAAAACAGGGAAAGGATTCAGGACTTGAGCTTTGTAGAATCATAGAGAAGCCTGCGTTGGAAAGGACCTTAAAAGATCATCTGCTCCAGCCTTTTGTGGGAAAGGGAGCCTGGAGACATTTTCCCATACCCTGTCCAGCTGCATGTTGAACCCTCCAACGATGGGGACTCAACCCCTCCCTGGGGAGGTTGTTCCAGTGGATGATTGTTCTCCCCATCCCTTTCAGCAAGACTCCTCCCAGACCTTCTCTCGACGTCCCCGGCTCTACAGCGACATCCTTCATCTGTACTGGGCTCTAGGATTATTCCGTCCCGGGTGCAGAATTTTGCACCTGACTTCGTTAGACCTCACACAGTTCTTGGTAGCCCAGCATTCCAGCCCTTCCAGGTCTCTGTGTGAGATGTCTCTGCTTTCTGATGTGTCCTCCTCACCAAGCAGTTTAGTGTCAGCACACCTGGTGAGAGTGTTTTCCATCCCAAATCATTTACGAAGATGTTGAACTATGTGGGACCCAGCATCAATCCCTGGGGGACCCCACCTCTGACAGGCTGCCAGCCTGAGTAAAATACCTTGGTCAGTGCTCTGGGTGCAGACTATTTGACAATTTCTTACCCATCTCAGAGACCAGCCGTCCAACCCATGTCTTGCCCATTTGTCCAGAAGGCGTGTATGGGAAATGGTGTTGAATGTTTTGCTGAAGTCCGGGTAAACAACCACCACTGTTCTGTGCAGACAGAAAGTGGTACCTTGTTAGAACGGAGTAGGATAGGGTGGGATAGGATAGGATAGGATAGGATAGGATAGGATAGGATAGGATAGGATGGATAGGATAGGATAGGATAGGATAGGATAGGATAGGATAGGATAGGTCAGTTGAAAGGAAGCTACAATGATTATCTGGTCCAACTGCTTGATCACTTTAGGGCTGACCAAAAGCTAAAGCATGCTGTTAAGGACATTGTCCAATGCTTCTTCAACATGGGCAGGCTTGGGACATCAACTGCGTCTCTAGGAAGCCTGTTCCGTTGTTTGACCACCCTCCCAGTAAAGAAATGCTTCCTGACGTCTGGTCTGAACCTCCCTTGGTGCAGCTTTGGGCCATTCCCAGGCATCCTGTCCCTGGATGGCAGAGAGAAGAGCTCAGCCCCTCCCTGTACATATGTCCCTCTCAGGGAGCTGCAGGGAGCCATGACGTGGCCCCTCAGCCTCCTTTTTACCAGACTAGACAAACACTTCAGCTCATTAAAAGGAGTAAAAAATGTACAAAGTTAATGCTTCATTATCCCTCGTGATACAGAGATGAGAAAAAGGCGCTTTAAACTTAGCTAGATTGAATAGAATTGAAAATAAAATGGAAAATATTTCTTTTTGAGCACATTACAGTAACTTTATCTTATAGAAATATTGTTCATAAGTTATACATTCCAAAAGTCAGCATTTAAACAATAATCTCTGTACTTTAGGCCTTTAGTAAAGACAATAAAAATCACTGGAAAGTTCTACCTTATGACCAATATTACATTGTAAAAATAAAAATATGCATTATCAGATTAAGCACTATGGATATGATGACATTTCCAGGCTAACAACACATTTACAAAGGCCTTAGAAACTAAGAATTAAACTCTGTCATTAACATTCAAAGTATAACATTTTCATTATTGGGCATTTTATCTTGATACTGTATGAATATTCATAGACACACACCTTGATTGCCACCAATGACAATGGTAAGCATTTCTGAATTATTCAGCTAGGTATATTATCTATATTTATGATACTTGTTCAATTAACATTGGCTGAAAAACTGAATTATTTTTCATAATTCATATATTCATAAATATAAAGCTGTATAATATTACTAGTATTAACTTTTTTACCCTCTCTACAAAACAGGAAAAAGAGAAACAGTATTCATTAAGGTGAAAGCAAAAAAGAACCCAGAACAGTTCACCAGAATCCCAGCACTCGATGTCTCAACCCCTCCCTGCAACTCAGAGTCAAGGACTGACACGGTCAACAGGAGATAACCAGAGCCAGGTTTCCCACTGCTTCATGGGCATTATGTAGCCCCACCGTCCTTCCTGCAGATCCACCCAAGTCCCACGCACGTACAGGGAAAGACCCTGCAGCAGCCTCTGGGAGGCTGTGGGGAATAGCAAGAAGCTCAGCTGCAGTAGGATGTGCTGCTTTGCTCCCGGGATGTGGCTCCGTGCTCAGCCAGCCTGTGCAGTGCTGGAAGAAGCAGGTGCTGAGTAATGCAGATTGCTGCCACAGAAGTTTGCAAAGGAGGAGAACGACTTGACGGTGCTACTGGATTTGAGGCTGCATATATCCCAGCTGTGTGTGTGGGCAGCCCAGAGACCAACCGTGTCCTGGGCTGCATCACCACAGTGTGGGCAGATGAGGGGGAGATTCTGCCCCTCTCCTCTGTTCAGGTGAGATCCCACCTGGAGTCCTGCATCCAGCTGTGGGACCCCCACACAAGAAGGACATGGATATTTTCCAGCACTTGCAACTTTTTAAAATTCATTGTGAGGTTTTGCATGCAGTTTAGCAGAGGGGTACAGAGTAATGTGTGGCCAGTATTTGCTTTGCAATGAGGTAGGTCAGTTTATAAATATTTTCAGTTCTCTATGATTTAATAAGGCTATGCAACTCTGAGACACATGACGTTTGGAAAGCAGTCCAAGGAGGGGAGAGAGTGTGAGGTGACACAACACAGCCCAGTGCCACCTGTAACCTGTCTTCAGCATGGTCCAGCTTCCCCAGTATGCAGAGAACTGGCAGGTTTTTGCTGCAACAGGTGCCTCAGACATACAGTATGGTGTGCTGCAAGACTAAGCAGGCTCAGACCATGCAGATTGGATGCTCATCCTTTCAAAAAATAGACTGGAAAAAGAAGAGAAGCATTTTCATCGTCATCAGGGGGAGTTTGCCTCTGCTCTGACATGATCTGATGGCAAATGAATGTGTCTGGCAACTCAGTGGACTACAGCACTTTGGGCTTTCCAGTTTGTGGCACTCTGCCTGTCCAGTTCATCTGATCTTTGGTGTGGTTATCACTGACTTGAAGAACTGCGCTCAGGTTCCTTGCTCTGCTGTTAGCCTACTTCAGTTGTGTCTTGAGGGGTGTCTCCTGTTTTATGGTATGCCCTGGGTTCTCCGTAGATGAGCAACATGATGCAGGGCTGCTGAGCACCCAGGCTGACAGAAGGCAGTTCCCACTGTCCCTCTCACCAGATTCCTCAGACACCAACCTGCCACCTCTGACTGCAACTACACAGGCATCTGCCCCAGGGAACTGGTCGCAACTGGCTTCTTCACATGGAAAAAAATGGGGGAACAAGGTGGAGTAAAAATCATGAGGCTGAAGCAGGGGCTCAGGTCCACCTGAGTGGGGAATAATTTACCCATCATGGCAAAAGCAGCAGCCTGTGCTAGTTGATGCTGGACAACCTCAGTGGCTTTTGACCATCAAGCTGTGTAAAGCTGGGCTTTCTGCATGTGGTGGACACATGTGCAGTACAGAGCAATCATGTGCCCAGCACCTTCATATTGAAAAATCTAGAACAAAACTGGGAAGTTCATGTGCTGAGAGGTGCAAAGTGAAATCACTGCCAGTCCCTGCTACTGTTACTCACCAGTTTTAATGGGTGTGTTTTTCTGTAGGGATACACAATTTTTCCTAAGTAATATGTTCCTGGATTTGGTTTCTGCGTTAATATACCTTATGGTTTTTTGTGGAATGCTGACCTCCGTGTGAAGACAGCACACCATATCCATGGTCATTTTTTGCCACCTCTCAAATGCAACTACTGCTTGTCTAATTTTTGTCCTCCATTCCTGCACTTTTTGCTCTTCTCTTTATTTCTTCACGGAGTGGTTTTTACTCCCATCTTCTCCTTCCAGCATTGAAAAGTTCTGTCCCCATTTTTCTCATCTTGTTTCACATTGCAAGTGCTAATAAAAAGTAAATGTAAAAGAAACTTCATAACCCACTGATGCCATGTTCTTTTTCTTGTTGACTTCATCAGAGAGGAACACGTCTGCGAGGTTTTGTGTTGCCTAACAGCTGGTCTCTCACCAGTGCGGGTCTGTGATGCTGGGTGTGCTCATGTGAGTGCATTTAATGGAAAGGACCAAGTGGGGAAAATGGCCCATAATAACTCCATAATAATTCCTCATTATCTCAATCTATTGTTCAACAATGAGAACCTCAGCTCTTCAGATCACTCATGATTTTGCAGATTCCTTTGCATTTACTGTCTTTTCCAAATGCTTCCCTTGCACACATTTTCAGCTGAAACAAGGCTGTGCACTCAAATAAGAGTCACTGAAACCTTAAAAAATAAGAAGTCTATTTTCCATGCTAGATATGCTAATAGTGTCATGTAAATCTATGGCTGTTAACTGTATGTGTGTTTCTGCATGTGGCCTATGGAATACTGGGGAGAAATTCTTCCCTGGGAGGGTGGGGAGGCCCTGGCACAGGGTGCCCAGAGCAGCTTGTGGCTGCCCCTGGATCCCTGGAAGTTTCCAAGGCCAGGCTGGATGCGGCTTGGAGCAACCTGGGACAGTGGAAGGTCCCTCTGCCCATGGCAGAGGAATTGGAACTTGGTGATCTGGAAGGTCCCTTCCCACACAAACAATTCTATGATTCTATGTCACTTGCAGCTCCAGGGCAGTGAAAGACAACAAGCATTTTTATAGGGACAGTATAGGCACAAACCTGGGGAATCTGAACAACTGGACACTGCAAGAGCAAGAGAAATATTTCTGAAAGATATCCATGGGGATCAGGAGCCTGCCAGCCTCCAGGGAGCCAGATGCCAGGCTGCCCTGCAGATGGCAATCCTGCGCTGTGGCTGCCTGGCATAGTGGTGCTCAGGGCTCTGGCTCTACGGTGTAAAGGGGTATTTGGGGTAAATTGGGTTTGCTGTGAAGCAGACTGTGCCGCAGCATTTTATGGCTTCAATACAACATGCTCCAGAGAAGGAGATTCATAGCTGTTATTTACATTTGTAAAACAAATGTGTAGATTTACTGTGTTGCAGGGTCATTAGTTTCAAAGGTGTCTTAAATACATCACAAAGCACACACTGCGGCAGTGACCAGGTCACCTTTCAGACCCTGCTGACTAAAGGCTTTGCCTGGTGACCATTACACCTGTACTTTCACTTTGGTTCAGGTAGCAAAGAGCAAGAAAATCAGTGTCACAAAAACACATACAGCTTTCTCACTGAAATATTTGTCTAAACATTTTCTAATGTCTTTCCCTCGAAAAATAACGTACTGAGGGAGAGTCATGGGACTCAGAAAGGTGGAGATGGATGGGAAGGAAAAAAGAAAATTTCATACCAATCCATGTGTCATATTATAACCATGTAGCCCTGTTACATGGTATTGCTTTTGCTAATAACATGCCCTGAGCTCTGTACTGTTTACCAGGCCTCAGCACCAGGGCTCGTCACACCTGCTCTGCCCAAACTTAGTGTGATCTTCTTGCAGCTCCTTCTTATCCAGTCGAGCTGTGACAGCAGCATGGTGACTTTCTAAGACACCATCTGTCTGTACAACCATCATTTTTCACAGACCTGGAACTCTGGGTGGACAGCCCCCACATCCCAGGCTGCTTTAGCAGGACTACCATCAGCAGGTCCAAGGCAGGGAGCGCGCCCTTCTGCCCAGCACTGCGTCTCACGTGCGTCCACGGGTGTGTGGCTCTCAGTATGAAAAGCTTACCAAGGAACTGGTAAGTGAGAGTGTACTAAACGAGTTTCAAGGTGGGGCTGAACATATGGAATGTGAAGAGCAGTGGAGGGAGCTGGGTTTGATTAGCTGGGTGACAAGGCAGCTAATGGACAACCTAAGCCTACGGGTGCTTGAAAGTGAGGTAAGATTCTGTGACCTAGATAGCCAGTGAGCACAATATAGAAAATACATAAACTCCCCCTTTTCTTGACTCATTGTTTCCTTGTTTCCTCCTGTTTGTCTGCTCCACTTGTCTTATTCTCATAGTGAGCATCTGTGCTGATGTTTCTGAGCAGAATCCTTTCTGGTCTGTACTTGTGCAGCAAGTAGAAGAACAGGGCTGTAGTTCATGCCTGAATTTCCTGGATATCACACAATTAGAGCTGGCAACAATAATAATAGACTGTTCTGCACGCAGTATAGGTAACTGTGTATAAATAACCACAAAGATGGAAAAAAGAACGGAAAGGATAGGAATTTTCACGTTACCTAGAGACAAGCCGTGAGCTGCTGCCTCTTGTATTCAGCTCATTAACTGCAGCTGTTTGAGAGGCAAAAATGTGCACGAATGAGCTGTGATGTGTAAGCCACGTCCTGACTAATGCTGGGCCTGTGAACTTGTGCAGTGATTTCTTTTTCCATGGCAATTGACACAACGATTTCTTTCTTTCACACCAATTTACAGAGGCAGCAAATTACCTTCTGGAGCGGATTTGCACAAGTGCTCTATTCAGCCTTGAGAAGAGGTTTTCAGATTAAGCATGCAAAAATGAATTAATCCTAGATGAATCCTTCCTTCACCCCCTGAATATGCCTGGTCTTGGGAACAGAGACCCTGTTTAGACCATAAATGCAATCTGACTGGAAACAGGGTTTTTAACAATTTCAAGGATCGAGTCACCAAGAGGTTAGGAGTGGAATTGCTACAAGAATGTCAGGATGGGGCTAAGCCCTCTGATGGGTCTATCTGACAAAAGAGATAAAAGCACTTTAGAAATGGACCCTTTGCTTACATTTATTAGGAGGAGAAAATGGTGAAGCAATGTTGTGTGTTTCTCTGCCGTCTCACTACTAGAGAACAGGCAGCCACAAAGAGCTTGGGCCCTGACTCCATGTACTGGAAAATACATAAAGTTTCTGATAAAATATGATATTACAAAATGAAAGAAAGCAGTAGTTTCTTTACCTCAAATTAATTAAAAAAAAAAAAATCACCTTTTCCTGACCAATATCTAATTCCGAGTTTCAGAAAGAATCTTCAAACATGGTCCTAACATTCCAAGTGAGTTTGTATGTGGTGACATGAGTCAATTGAAAACATCACTTCCAAAAGCAACCATGAGGGTGAGTAAAAGCAGAAGCATCTTGAATGTAGAAGGATTCTGGAATAAATCACATTGAAAGAATTCTTTTTTTCTCTGAAAAATCTCCTGGATTAAAAAAAAAAACCAACCCAACAAAACAAGTTACAAATAAAAATTCATAAATTCATCTACCATCGCTCTTGGGAGTATGGGGAGATTCCTGCTGACTGAAACCTAGCCAATGTTATTTCAGTTTAAAAGAAGGGCTTGAAAGAGGTCCCAGGAAACTACAGACATGCTAATCTAACCTCAATTCCTGGAAAAATTATGAAGAAAATTATACTAGGCACTATTGAAAGGCATTTAAAGAATAATGGAAAATACACATCAAAAAACCCCCATAGCCATGGGTCCCTTGGAGTACTTTGGACCCCAAAATAAACACGGATCTTTAGGGTTTTTTATCTTAGTAGGAGAACTGATGGCAAGGGCAGCATTTCTCTGTCCAGAATCTCTTCTTTCAAAGAAATTGTACTCCCTGCAGAAGTAATATGCCCATAGCATTTTAGGCAGTTCACTTGAAACTAGCAGTCAAAGCTGAGATGATTAAAGCTCAGGGAGACTGAAACTGCTACTCTAGGAACAGTGCTTTCCACTGTAGTACACAGATAAAACCAATGGTTTTCATTCCTTAATGCATTCTCTGATTCTAACGTCTTTGGCTGTCTCTCTTGGTTTCAGACCCATCTCTCTTGCAGGAGAAAGGAAGAACATATGATCTGTGTATACAGGAAGAAAACAGGGTGAAAGTAGGGCTGGATACAAAACTCACACTGGTGCCATCTGTCTCTGCCATAAATCTGTTGGGGCACATGGCCTATGCTGACTCTGATTATGGGATGGGCACTACTGAGGAAGAGAAATAGGAAGAAGTGGCAGTTATATATAAAATAGTCACTTAGGGGTAATAATGAGGAACTATATATTCTCTGCATCTCCTGTCAGAAAGATGAAGGACACTCACTGAACAAAGGCAAGAGTTTGAAATGAACACAAGGGACTTCATTATGCAACATACAATTAGACTGAGGAAATTGCTGCTGTAGGAAGTTCTAGATGTCAAGCATTCAAAATGTGATTGACTACTATAAAGAATATTTTAAATATGATCAAACATTTGTAAAAATGCTGGAAAGTATATTTTTTTTTTTTATGTCAGGCCATAACCTTTATGGGAGATGAAGATGAGTTAAAGTAGTTAACAATAGTTCATAAACGAAGGGCAGATGACAAAATTGAATTATTTTGTCATCATAAATCATGGCACATGAAATTCTAAAGTTAGTGCCTTGTATCTCAGAAATCTTTACGGGGCTAAAGCATTTCAGACTTTGGGACACTGGATGGTAAGCCACTGAAATCAGAGAAGGTTTCAATTCCAGAAATGTCTGAAGCTGGTGAAAATGCCATGGAGTAAATTAAGTGAAGGCTTGAGTATCCCTTGCTGTTGAACCACATAAATGAGCAAGTGATAATCCCAAAGATGCCTGTCAAACAGACTAGGGTTAGGGATGGGGTTTTGCAGGGGCTCCCTTCCTTTCCATCTCCCGGTGCACAGCACAGAGAGAGAAAAAGAGGGATCTTCACTCCACTCAGGACAAATACTCATGTCATTAACACCTCATCGCCCACTGCAGCCAAGTGCTGAAAATCCCTGTGCTGCAGAAGGACTTAGGTATTTCTTCTCTCTCCCTACCTTAATTGCTTGGTTGATTGTACGTCAAAGGGACATGGGCACCTGAGCATTGCAGTTGTCCAGCTGAAGTGACAAATTTGACATAAGGCTGCAGCCATTGCCTCAACGTAGAGCTGAAACTGTTATGCTCATGCCCATTAAGCGCTTCTGTGCTCTGCAAGACCCAGGAGCTGGTGAAAAAGGGCGCTCAGATGCAGCACAGAGGCCAAGACCAGAATGCACCACTGTGGCCGCCTGACCAGGCAGTGCAAAAAGGCTGACACCTCCTCTGAGGAAGTCCCCAGGTGCAGCCATAGTGAGGCACTGGGGAAGCAGACATAGTTCTGGCTCCACTTGGTGGGACCAGAACCAAAACCACTTTCATTACTTTTACCAGGCAGAGCAGAAGAGGGGGTTCTTTCCTTTTCTGAGTTTTCTCCTGAAACACTGGGCCCTGAGTTCAATTATCCGAGGATGTTCAGGCACACAGGGCATCACCTAAGTGACAGAAACAGAAAACTTCACTGCCTTGCCATTAGCTCTCTCAAAGCAATGATCAGCATCTGGAGAAGAGGAAATGTGCTGCTACATGTTGTCTGAAGTCAGTAATTTAACATGTCTAGAGAACCAATGTGTGTCACAAAGATAAGCTCCAGGCTCTATGCTCCTAAAAACTGGCTGGAAAATCTTTTGTGTATGGGCATAAAAGTCAGTCAGCTTCACACTAGCCTGGTAGCTGCCTTGTACTTAAATCTGATGTTCAGATATTTGTACCATTTCGTTGTTAATGGATACTAATTCATCTACAGATTACGTAAGTAAAAGAGAATTCAAGAATTTATTGGTGTCAAAATAAATCACATTTTAATGAACCAGTAAGAGGCTTTTTTGTCAGCTAATTCTTCCCTTCTGATGAAGTTAGAAGGAAGAATCTTATGACTGCAGAAGAATGGGTATATAGGCCGTGGTATTTGCTTTATGATTCTTCTTGTGCAGACTTCCTTGGCCAGTAGGGGACCTTCGCAAAATGGCAGGTGAGCCTTCAGCATGAGAACTGGGAGGGCACAAGTGAGAAAACTCATGGGTTGAGATAAAGACAGTTTAACGTGCCAAGCAAAAATTTCATTCCCCAGCAGAGCAAACCAAGGAATTCATTCCCAGCTTCTCATATCAGGCAGGTGCTCAGCTATCCCCAAGACAGCCAGCCTCCAGCACACATGACAGTGACTTGGGAAGACAAACCCCATCACTCCGAACATCCCCCCTGACTTCTTCCCCAGCCTTGTATGCTGAGCACAATGTCCTGTGGGCTGGGACATCCCTTGGGTAAGTCAGGATCAGCTGTCCCAGCCGTGTGCCCCCAGGTACTTGTGCCAGCCTCACTGGTGGGGTGGGTGAGGGGCAGAGCAGCCCCTGGCACTGTGCAGGTGCTGCTCAGCAGGGACTGACACATCCCCATGGGACCCACATTGGTTCCAGCAGAGATCCCAAACACAACTCCAGACCAGCTACTGGAAGAAAATCACCTTCATCCCAGTAGCTACTTTGGACAAACTCTGAAAAAGCAAGCATGGGTGGCACATAGGGGACTGCAGAAAAGGAGGGACAAGAGCCCTGCTTGGATACTTCATCATCATTTCAGATTTATGGACTAATACAATGCACTTTCCAGTGAAGGGCTGAGCTTCTGTATAGAGTCACAGAATCAAAGAATCATAGAATCATAGAACATACTGAGTTGGAAGGGACCCATCAGGATCATCGAGCCCAACTCTTGGCCCTATGCAGGACACCCCAAGAATTCCACCGTGTGTCTGAGAGCATTGTCCAAACATATCTACCTTCCAAAGAACATGTTAAAGTAGCCTGTGAAGCACCATGTCAAAATTGCTGCTCTAGAAAATTATATAGTGAGACTGAAGTACTTTTCAGTGAGGGAAATAGGGCTGGTATCGCTGGTTTGAGTTTGACATGTTTGCAGTGTACCAGTAGAATGACAACATTTTTAGCACTGGAAGGGGTGCAATGGATAGATCAACAAGAAAAATACACAACAAAATAATAAACTTCTTAGTGACTCAGAATTTTAGAGAACCAGACTTTAAATCTGGTATGTGTTTCATTACAAGTGATCTCATAATGCAACAATGAAACAAAGTGTAGATGCTCATCTTTCTACTGGCATATTTTCTAGGTTTTGTTTTGTAGCTCCTTGTTGTTGCCCATAACTTATATTTTCTAATTAATTTAAAAATAAATTCAGAATAGTTTTATGACTAAAAGGCTATCATCAGGAACTTGTAATATCCCTGCTTTATGTGCCTGAATTTTCTTTAATGAAGCTATGAACTTAATAATCAGAAAGATTTTGATTACCACAAAATGAGAAGTAAATTTCTGCAGCAATAGTAGTGGGATTCTTTTTTTTTTTTTTAAAGAAAATTCAAGCCTTTAGATTTTTTAAGCTATTGTAAAACTCCATTGTCTGAAATGGAGCTAACAAGATCAGCTTGCATGAAGGTTTGATAATGATTATTTTGCAAACTGCATTACTCATTATGAAAGCAATTACCCCCTGTCTGTGAAGACATAGACTATACTCCAGGAAATTTTAAGTGCCCATACAGACAGAAATAAACTGCAAATTTTATTTCTCCAAAGGAAGCTGGTTATTCTATTAGGGAATCTTTTCAACTAAAACATAAATGACAGTGATTCTGCAATTCATTTTTATGAATAATCTGTGGCTAGATTGATCTGTGGCTAGATTGTAGAATCAGGTTGTGGTGCTTCTCTGTAAAGTACTTCTCAGCAAAAAAGGCCCAGGGACGAGAGCTTAAAAAAATCTTCAAGTGTTGTTCCTAGGTATGTGCAAGAAGAATATTCTTAGAATAAGGGACAAAGTGGTAGTAAACTGAAATTTTAATATTTTCTGCCTTTCCTGGTATTGGCAAGTTATACTGTTCATGTGAAGGTGTACTTTCAGGTCCTGTTCCTCTAGGTAGCCAGGCCACCACGTAGGGTAGACTGTGTAAGTCCATTAGAAGGTGCCAGGGAACATTCCCAGGAACTCAGTCCTCTGCACTGCCATAGTGCCACAGGCCTTTTGCACAGCTGTCATCTGTGAGATTCAGCATTGCTCCAAATAACTCCTGGGTGTGGTTCAGCAATTAGATGGATCAGGGGGCATCATCTACAGCAGCTGTCCTGGGAAGAGGGAAATTTAGCATAGCAGAAGGGGTGATTTTGAGCTGCAGCACCTGAGGACAGTGCCGGTCATGTTTAACTGGGCTCTTCAGAGCCGGCTGAAGCTCCCCATGGCTTTGACGTGCTGACACAGAGGGCACGTGCCTGGGTAAGGGGTGAGCTGTTGGGACTGGATGAGGTGCTGATCCTTCGCTGCCCTGAGCAGATGGTCCAAGTTCAACACACAGCCTTGGTTTTCCTGCTGGTACGTTTCATAATTATTAATCCATCCTTAATCTTGGTCAAAATATCTTCCTCAGCACATGCTTTCTGCTTTGGGATGGATTTCTAGAGATACCTGGGCACATAACAGGTAACTACAGATCTCTTCCCTGTGCTAGTCATGGGTCAGTGAAGGAGACACTCTTTTAAGCAGGGACTGAGATTTCTGCCTTGACACAGAAGGTTTGCTAGTAGGAAACTCAGAGATATGGATATTTTCCTTTCTTTGGTTACTACTTTTTTCAATACAACAAGCAAGGGAGAAAAGTTTTCAATTTCACAGTGACTTTTAAAGCATAAACTGTTATTGAAAGTAGTGATACCTTGAGATAAATAAAGATTTAATAGGGACTTTTTTCTGAACTTTGTTGTACAATTGTGTAGCATTTTTCCCTGCTTTGTCTTGTCTTTTAATATTCCCTAATACAGTTGCAGTGTAGACTATCAGAGTACTTCTAAACTACCTCAGCCAAACAAAGCTACTTTCATATTTCCTCACATAGTGTTCATAGGTGTTTTGTGATCACAGGTTTCAATTTTTGCTGTTTATTTACACCAAAACAGATAGGGCAGTTAGACCTAAAGCTCAGAAAGAGGAAATTCCAGCTTCCTGTCCCCTCTGCTATCTCAAGTATAAAATCTTCAGTATGTTTGTTTTCCTGAAGTTTGGCGTGTCAATACCAAGAAAATACCTGTCTGTCTCTCTACCTGTTGCTCTCTTTTAGACATCTGTAAGGCTGGGATTACTCTGGTACTTGTCAGTGAACAAATGCCACTGCTATGTATGGTACCAATGGGAAATCTAGCTTTGACACAAAACCAGCCAGTCTCAGTGCAAAGGCTGTTTCTTCCTTCGGCTGACTGAATCAATCAATAATCCCTTAGCTTCTTAGATTTGTTCTTTCTTTGTCTTGTGAAGTATCATAGAAAAAGGAAAAAGTGTGAATTCATCAAATGGGTACATCTTATAGGACTTATTTTAGAAACAGTTAATTGACAGGACAGGAGGTTTGAATGCAATGTCTTTCCATATGTCTTTATTCAGTATCTTTCCACTGAACAAATCTACTTATTTATTTAATGAGTTCCCCAGTAACTTTGGGGAATAAAAGTTCACAGCAGTGCTGAATAACTGCATCAAAATAACAGTGGAGAACAATAAAATCAAAACCTACCTCCCTGCCCCCAGATGATGACCCCCTTCAAACATGGGTGAGCGCACATGTCAGGGTGGGCTGTTGCCATGGCCTGTGATAGTGGGCCCCAGCCCCACTGCCCCAAACACTGTCAGCTCCTGGAACAGCGATTTTTGCCCTCCCAGCCACTCCCAGGAGCTGCATGGGGGATGGATGTTCTTGTTCCTTGGAAATAGCCAGGGTTGGAGCTGATTGCTAAGTGGGATTGTTTTTCTGACAAAGGCACCTTTTCCTCTCTAGACTGTTGGCATTACACAGTTTTCAAGGGCCCACATTCATTTTTCACATGGGTGTTTCCATGTGTAAATTTGAGAATCTACAGACACAGGTGGATTTCTGCAGCTACAAAGTGTATTCTTTACTATAGGCCAAAAAAGTGGATACTATCTATAAAACTCAGGTGGCCAAAACGAAATCACAAGTAATGCAAAGACATGCTGCTTGGAGCCTGTCAAAACCTATTTGCTGTTTTGGGTGGCATGCAACTTCCAGCAGTAAGAATTTGATGGACCTTTATTTCACACCTTCAAAAAGCCTTCCACGGCTCAAAAGCCCAACTGAAGGAAACACCAGGGAGAAAAATATAAACAAGTGTGAGCGCAAGCAAGAAAGAAACAGACACTGGGAGAGCAGGCATCTCTGAAGCTTGGCAGTGGCCAGGGAATAACTGTGTAGGGGCTTTGAACAAACCCTTCTGCCATCTGCATTAGGTTCAGCAATACTTACCTTGTAACTCTTTGTCATGGGATAAAGTAATTCCTGTGGAAGAGCAAGTGCAGATGGGTTCTTCTACTGATGTGACAGAAATTAAAATGACTGTAAGAATTAAGCACTGATCATAGTTCTGGCAACTTAAACCTCTCACTGAATCTCTGTCACAAGTGAAGACTTTAATTGTGCCATATCATTTTCCAGCCACAAGTGACAAAAAAGAAAATACATATTTCTTTATTACAATATTTTTTGTAATAGGGGTTAATTTAGTTTGCAGTTTCACCTTTAGCAGTAGGAATGCCCTTTATATAGAGCATTTATCAAGCACCTTTGATGTGCCAGTATGACCACTGAAGAAGTGACCTGCATTTCACAGATAGAGCTACTCACCTTTATAAATTTTCATTGCTATTTTGTGATAGGGTTTTGGATTTATTTGGTTTGGTTTAGTATCTACAGTATTTCATTTTGCCCTTGCTCCAGAATCTCATTTATAAGCAGAATATAAGCTTCCAGCTGAATTAATTATCAAATAGCCATGCTTCTCTTTTGGCAAGAACCAGCAGGGTCAGACTCTGTCTAGCCCATACAGGTGTTAGAGACAGCAGATATCCAGCAGGTATCAGCAGAAGTCACAAGCAAGTGTGGGAGGAGCTGAGAGCCATCAGTGTGGAGAGTGCACTCTTCCCCTTGGATTTGGGCTGGCTCTGGTCCTTGTTTTAGGGCTGATGCTGCCAGAACAAGAATCACTTTCCTCTTGCGCTCTTGATGTCCTGGGCGTCAGCAGACTCCACTGTGTCTGCTGTTCCATCTGGCTCCTGGTCAGCTGTGTCCAGCGAGGCGTCCCAGCGCTGAGGAGCAGCAGGCGAAGGGCTACAGCTCAGGACCTGTTGACGATGCTGTTGCTGTAACGCTGCTCAGCACAGCAAGGGCTGAGGAGCTGATGCAGAAGGGTGATAGGGAAGTCTGAAGTGGGAGTGACACATAGTCAATGCTTCCTCCAGCCGAAATCGAAGTCTGGGAGCCCCTTATTCAGTTGCTGATAAAACCTGGCGTCTTTAAACATACAGGTGTTGTTTTGGTTTTATTTTTCTTGCGATGTGACTGTCCTAGGGTGCCTAAACCCTTACAGAAGGTAGAGCAGCGGCGCCAGCAGTCCCAGGGCACACAGCAGGCAGGCCAATGCAAACGCCTCTGTGAGGTTTTGTGCTGGGACATTTCTCCCTGACCTCTTCACTTCTCAGTGCTAGAGCAACTGGAAAGCATATTTCTGCAGATATGATACTGGGCAGCCCAAGACAGAGCCATGTCAGTGCCCCACACCGCCAGCTGCAGGCTTTCAGGCATGCTGGGATGGCTGTAGTTTCACAAGAACTACAGTGCTATAAGCTGAAATATACTACTCTGCTTTGAATCTTGAATTAACCAGCCTACTGGATGTTAATAACAGTTCACGTTTTCCTGTTTCATATTGCTCCTAATCAATTTGAATAACAGATTGCCATGGAAGACTGAATTAAACTCTCTGTGACATTAATTCCATTTTTGTTTTATGTTTAATGAAATAAAGCTGCTAACTGCTTTGTAGTTATGAGTGATGGATTTTCAAGAAAGCAAAGCTGTTCCAAGTTTCTTCAAAAAACAAACAAATGGAAGGATATTCAGTGGGACTTTTTCCTTGCAGATTTAGGTCCTGCCTAGGAATCTGGAGGGGCATAGGATAAGGTGAGGAGAGAAGTTTCTTAGTGCCAAACATTTATTTTCTGATTATTATTGAGTTGCAATGCTACTTTGGAAGAGAGGATGTGCATGCAGGGAACCTGTCTGTACTCAAGAGCCAGAGAACAGAAACATGGCATAACCACCTCATGAGGTGTTTTTCTGGCATCACTCCAGCTCTGAGCCTGTAAAAGGATGCTCACAAGAAGTGGGTTTTGTCAGTCACCTTTACTTCTTAGGCAAATATTCACTCCTTGTGGGCACTGTCACTCAGCCCCTCAAATTATACACTGACAGTCTATTTAGAATGTGACTCACTCTCATTAAGAACCTTTCCTGCTATAAGAAAACAAAAGGGGTTGGATATTTACTCTCTTTAACTAGAGTCACAAGTGATTATGGCTCTTTATAAAACCCTTAAGAAATAGTGATGCATCGAAAAGTTGTAAACTGGCTCAGGAAGAGGTAAATTTCTCGAAGGACCCATCAAGTAATGAAGTCAAGATGAGACACCTGTTGAAGACAGAGGCTAATACGTGCTCCATAGATAAGAAAAGGATTATCCTTTTGTCTTAAACATTAAAGTTCAAGAGGGAAGGTCTGAGGCTTTAATTTGTTGCTCTGTCAAGGAGTTGAAAAGAAACTGATTTTATACACTGTTTTTCCTATAGTTAATATTGGATGTAGTTCATCAGTTCTTTGATTCACCATGGATCTTCTTCAAAGATTCTAGAAGAGTTATGCAAAGATTCGTTGCATAACTCTTTCCAAAAAAATTTGTATTGTCTTTTGCTGCTGTTGCACATTTTGCTGCCACAGTGGAGGCTGCAAGATACAGCTTGGGACCTCTGCTGCTTTTGAGAGATTTCTCATACACCAGGTGAGTTCAAATTGTTCACACATTGGTGATTTAAAGTCAGTCCCCAGGTGCTGAGACAGGAAACAACTGTCTGTTGAGACAGGTTGTTGAGACCACTCTTTTGATCACTACCGAGTGCAAACAAAAACTTTTCGGCACTGGTGGATTCCTTTGTCTCCCTGGTGCTCCACTGTAGCTCCTGGCATGTAGATGTTAGTAAAAAAGATTCTCTTTGAGGACAGATCAATACTCAGATCCGTTGGCATTCATCATTTTTCAAGTATCTTATGTTACGTTATAAATATTTCACTCAAAGTTTCAAGTTTAAATTCAGTCATGCTTTTCAGCTCCAAGACCTATGGAGTTTCATGAGTTTATTTTTCATTTATTGGAGATGTCTACGTCCTTACTTTTCATAATACATTCTGGAATTCTCATGCGGTAATCCACTACTTTTTAACAGTCAACATAGCTGTAAAAATATAAATATAAGTAAGCCAGTAATAAGCTATAAATAACAGCACTTTGAATCTATCTTTCCTTACAAAAATTCTCCTTGTTTGTGTTTCCTAGATAGATAGCTCTATCTGAAAGTGAGGGAGTCTATCAATGTATCAGAAACACAGAGATTTTTTTCTCTGACAGTGTCATTTTCACATTAAAAAAAGCTACTATTTCGGTTTTGGAAGCAAGCACTCTCAGTGCTGTCATTTTTGTAATTCTGATGGGAAATCTCATGATAATATTTTCTTTTCAAAACCTAGCTTCTGGAGATGTGGTCTCATAATCCATCATACTTCTATTTCACTTGTTAAAACTTTAGACATCAAAGAATACTTTAGGTTCTGTTAAAGTACATAATTATTTTAAACATTTCTGATTCTCTTTGTGCCTATGTCTTCATAAAGTCTGAGTTTAAATTGTGATTTTACATTCAAAGGCTGATTGCACTTTATAGTTTTCTTTTTAATGATTTTTCAGAACAATTGTTCATTCTGACATTTTGTTACAGTGTAACACATTATCCAGTATATTAGCAGATCATTTTCTCTGTTTGGAAAAATGCCATCATCTCTTTAAATGTGCTTTGAGCACGCAAATGAAACATACAACAGCTCTTGGCCAGGTGATGGTCAGTGACACAAGGAAAACCTCAGGATAAGGGAAGCAGGAGACGCCAGAAACCAGCTGCAATTTGCAGGGATTCTGCTGAAGCAGCTGGTCCTCAAACCAGCAGGCTTTGATTGTCTCTTGCAATCTTCTCTCCCTCAAGGCAGTTCTTCCTGAGGCACAATGTGCCCGGTGGGTTATTATTTGAAATACAATTTGCAGGTGGATTTCCCTGGGGTCTCTGGTGCTGCAGCAAACGTAGTCAATACCTCAGGCATTGCTGCCCTGGTGCTGGATGGTTCTCATGTTGGCCCAGCCTTGGTCATGAATTACACAGCACAAGCTTTGCCTGGTGCTCAGGGATCCCTTTTCTGTGGTAGGAAAGGAATTAAAAATGAAACTGCAGGTGTGCAGCCCGGTGAGCCACCTCGCACACTGCGTCTGGCTGAGCCAGGGAAGGCGCTGTCTCCAGTTACTGCCACCTTCAGTATCTGATCCAGCAAGAAGAGCCTTTGCTTTTGTGGCAGTTGTTTCAAATCCCAGAAGATGAGGAAAGTGCAGCAATAAAAATACCCACACCTTCTGACAGCTTGTGCATTCCCACGGGCAACTTCCCTTGTGCAGGACATGCACTGTGCCATGGTCTGTCACAGTCACTTGCCTGCTGCAGTGACCTTCAGGTGCTCCAGCCACCCATCAAGATTGTACTTATTGTTAGCAAAATACAAAATTGATTAGAATTAACAGAGATAAATAATTTGAAATGGAAATGTAATTGAGATGAGACGATGAAGAAATCAATATTGAATCTAATGAGGTAACTTAAAATACTTCAAATTAAGATTACTTTGATTCCTTATACTAATTGACAAATTTTAAATATGCAACAGGGTTGAAATTTAGGAAGACAATGTTGGCACCCTTGAGACATCCTTCCTGGTTGCATTCGAGCAGCCAGACAGTGACATGCCATACAAGACCTCTCAGCTTCCACAGCCTCACTCAGATGGAAACTCTAGAGTACAGAAAAAGCCAGTACCAAAATTTCTCCTGACTTCCACTGGTCCAGAATGTCACTACTCATACTTTAGTGACAACAAACAAATACCTGACAAACTTGTTCTCCAACTACATGCAGAAATATTTTCTTCTCAGCTAAAACTGAAGTAGTTAATAAATAATAATAAATTAAGTTAATAAATAAGAAATAATTAATAATAATAAATAGTAAAATAAGTTAATAAATAATAAAACTGTTTTCTAGATACCTTTTTCCATAGTCCCTTAAGATTAATTATGTAGGAAAGGAATATTTATGCTGAAGATTGTCTTTAAAGCCACTGTATATAATCCTGCTTTCAGCAAAAGATATTCTATGTGACTTGACCAGTTTTCTGAGCCTTTTTCTTTAAACAAGATCAACCAAAAAACTCTCGAATTCAACTTCTACATACCCTCCTAAGCAGCTCTGTAGGCAGGTGATGTACTGGGAAGGTGATGTACTTCTGATGTCTCCTCAGGGAAACAGAAGGCACAGCTCATCAGAGGACCTGGCACAGCAGGTTTAGCCAGCTGGGAGCAGCGTGGTGAGGGGCTGGTGCCTAGACATCTCAGATCCTCCCTAGATACAGCATACGGCAAAGTGTAATGGGTTCCCAAGGGTCAACAGACTATGGTCTGAGCCTGTAAAAGAGGAACACGGGTGCTTGCCCTGAAAAAACTCAATTCCAGCTGCCCATCACATGGGGGCTTGCTAAAAGTGAGAAGGGATCATCAGTGTGTGATCTGAGACCAGCAAATAAGAAATTAAATATCACCATCGTCAAGTGTTTAATCACTGCTCACATTTTGTGTTTACCTTTACGTTGATCTTTAAAGAGCCACTTGAGCTGCACTGAGTCAAGCCTCTGGGCTGGCTCATGGACTCATGGCATGCAGAGCAGCAGAACTTGGCAGGCGCTCTGGAAGAAGCTTGTCACGTTCTAAAGTGGGGGGATGTTTCTCAGTTGTTATCTGAGATGCTTCATACCCCAGCAGCAGGAACATCAAGACTAAACTTTGCAGCCTCAGGGCTGAACCACTGGGACTAACCTACCTTTATCTCAGCTAAGAGAGGAGCTAGCTCATAGAAATATGGGAAGACAGCTAATTTTCTTTGTTCTAATTGCCACTCCATCATAAAAAATGTGGCTGCTTCTCTTGAGAGAATTCTCCCAGAGATTGAGGATTGTCCACATGGTCTTTCTGTGCAGGAATTCAGCTGTCTGGTAGTGCTGTGTCTTACCTGTATTTTTCAGAGGTGCAGCAGATTGTTTTTCTTTTCTGCTGTGTCCATGGTTCACGTAGGATTTCTCATATCATTCCTGTTCTCTGGTCCCCCAAGAGAATGGAACAGGCAACTTGAATCCATATCATCTTATTGGGCACAGCTTCATGATACAATCCTCTTTCTGTGGGCAAGGTACAGGAAAAGCAGCCTCTTCTCACACAGTGCTCATGGCTTTGCAAGTCTTCTCTTGGCAAGTCTCTCGATGAACTTTGGCAGCCACAAGCACTAAAGCAGGAACACAGAAATGACTCGAGGACCAGCTATGGCACCTGGCACAGGTTTGCAGAGGGCAGTTTGCAGCAGGTCAGACCAAGATCACCTGTCATCTCCTCATCCTGCTGCACGGATGGATCCCTGCTGTGTCTGTTGGCTGCTGCTGGGGTCAGTGGCACCCACAGAAACCCAAAGTGGGGCACACCTGGGGCTTCTGCATCCCGTCTGTCCTGGCCCGAGCTGTCTATGTGCCCAGGCATAGCCCCTGCTCCCCTGTGGCACTGGTGGAGCTGGGCCACTCTGCCCCGTGGGTGGCTGACGACGCTGCTGCCCCCAACAGAACCTAGACTGGTGCAAGCACCTTGCCTGCCATTACTCCATCACCCATGGCTGTCTAAAATAGCAATCCTCGTTTATGTAATTAGCACTAACTGGCCATTAGGCCCACAAAAGGGCAGGCTGTGCTGCCAGGGGATGGGTGTAAGTGCACTGACAGCTACAGCGATGGCTCTGCGTTCTGCCCCAGTGGGGCTGCAATCTGTTATTCTTTCAATGCCGTGGGTCAGAATGCAAAACAGCAATAAATTAATCCCTGCATGCCTCATGGGAACGTCTGCCCTGGAGGATTTGCTGCTGCTCGTGGACTGCTGGGTTTTACCAGCCCTGCAGAGGCAACTAAGCCCTGGAAACATCCCCCGGAATGCCTGCAGAGCTGCCGGGGACTGCCTGGTCCGAGCCTGGCCTTGTTATCTGATTGTTCTTTTATCTGAATTACAGAGCACAGAAGAGCTGTCTTGGGAGTTTTCTGGGGACATGGAAAATGTATATGCTTTGGCTGACACTGTGAGCTCCTGCTTTTAGAAAGGTGTGATAGACTTATTGTGGGAAAATAGATTCCTTGCACTGCAATTTTGCAGTTCACTGCAATATGATTTTTTTGTTTGCATCATATACAATTCTGACACAGATGCGTGGTGTGGTTTTACACACCTTATTCCTCAGGCGTTTACCCTTCTGTCCTATATTGTCAGGAGAAAAGAAATGGTCCTGTATATTTTCACTATGATAAAGCTTTTAGTCTACTGTTCCCTTTTTACTTTCCTAACCTGATGCTCAAGTGCTTTTGTTTTAAAATTTTATTAATTAACAAATTACTTCAGTAGATTTGATGTGACCTTTTTATTTTCACAAATATCCACCCCAACAATTTGTAATAAATATCTGCGGCCTAAAATCTGAGACAGCTGGCAGCTATGTCTCTGTAAATAGCAACCTTTCCATGATACCTTCCAGACTTTCTCAGCCGCTTGAAGGCTTTGGTTGTAATGCTTATATTTTTGTCATTTTTCCCTCTGCAGATTCTCAGAGCAGTCCTGTGCTTTGCCTCTGGGAAACAGAGGTGAACAAGAGTGTGATGGAAATAAACAGCTGATAAACCAAATGTTGTGAAAACATTGGCCCTTCTCCTGGTGCTTTATTCAAAAATGAAACCTTTGCTTATCTTGAGTTCTTATGTGAAAAACCTCATAGCCCCTCTGGGACAGTGTGTAGATCCAGACACTGCTGCTGCAGGGAGGGTGCTGGGATCTGCCAAATGAGACAGCACCAATGCCAGGGTGGTGATCTCCATCCATGCCAGATACAGCTCTGGAGAATGCCGAGAAATTCAGCAAGACTCTCCTAAAGCAAGGAAGAGCATGGTAATCTGCCTGATTTTTTCCTTTGACATGTTATCACTGAAAATAACTGACCCAGGGAAAGAAACTGACAAATACTCTCAGCAAGGCAAAGCAGTAAGTTTGCCAAAGATCATGAGTGATTCCAGGCCCAGTGTAGGTCTCAGCTCAAGCCAAGGAGAGCTGTTCTGCTGTGATCAGAGCACTGTGGGTCCCCAGCTGGCTGCAGGGTGGCGTGGGCTGGTGCTGCAGTGGTGACAAGGATGTCAGGAGCCCAGATGTGACCCTGTGAGAGGGATGTCAGGAGCCCAGATGTGACCCTGTGAGACCAAGACTGTCTCCACAGCTGCCTGTTCTGATAAAAGCTGCTCAGCTGACTGACCACAGGCACACCTTGGTCTCAGCCTGCACTACTGAGGGGTTTATCATTTTGCCTCTTCTGAATTACCTCCCTGAGGGAAATTCTGGATTCAGGCCCACAGGTGTCATGATGCCACTGGTGCATGTGGGACAGCTGAGGGACGTAAAGGGCCCCATGGTGTGTGGGCAGTCTCCTCTAGCACTGGTGCACAGCGTCAGTGTCAGCTACCTTTGAGCTGTGCTGGTAAAAATAGCAAAAAAAAGGGTTTAAACTTGGTACAGGCAGTAATGTGTATCTAAACATCCATTTCATTTTACACTTTCAGTGTTACACTCATTGACAAATACAACAGCCTGTAGGTTGTTTAACAATCTGAAGTTAAATTCAGATTTCTTAAATTTTTTTCCTAGTAGAAAGAATACGAGAGAGTTAGGGTTAGGGTTTCATCAAAAAACTTCTGTTTTGATATGAAAAGCAGAATTAATCTCTTACTAAAGATTCCAAAGCTTAAAAAATGCACTTAAAATTTTGTTTATTGCCATATTTAATCCTAAATTTCAAAGAAAGTGGTATCATGACTCACACCTGCTTGTATTGTCTAGCATTATTCCCAGAAAGACTAATCAACATATTTGATGAAAACGATTAATTACAGTCCTCTCGGGAGAGAGTTTGTTTACTAAACAATCAACCATATGCAAATTCCTGACTCACCATGCCATGTTTAATGGCTTCTTGAGGGAGTGTAGCAGTTTGTTTATGTTTTCACACAATTACTTCAGCTGAGAAGTTGCTTTTAGGGAAGAGGTGGAACTTGGAAGTAGTTGAACTTTATTGTCCAATGCACTGAAGGAAGATGCTTTCTGTGAAAGCAAATGGAGCTGGCTTCCACATTCACTTTTAGGATAAAAAGCCATGCAGCCCCCTTTTTACCGTTTCCAACGAGCACTTTTCTGTGCAGACATTGTGTAAAAGCCAGTGAAAGGGATTGCAGCTGGGAAGCTGCACGTGGTGTGCACAGGGTGTGAACAGGCTGCTGCAAACCAAACATGCAAAAAACTACACAAGTGAAGGATGGGGGGCTCAGCACAGTGTAGGGGGTTGCTTCCACACCCAGGTTAAGGGGGGGTGCTGAGTGATCACTAGGTGTTGAAGAACAGATGAATTTAGGTTGTGGGTGCTGGGAATAGGGGTCCTGCAGACCCGTGTGTGCAGACAAAGCCTGGAAAGTCCAGTGTCTCAGCAGAGCAAAAAGCCACCCAGGGGAGAAAACTGTCAAGTCATCAGACATTTAAAAAAAAAATTTTCCCCCAACTTCAGCTTTCTGTACAATTAATTTAAAATTTAATGTCATATGAAAAGACGGATCATGGGATAAAAATGGTCCTGTAAGAGGCCATAGGACTACATAGGAGAATAACAGCTCATTTAGAATTAACAGATTAAACAATTGATGCATCATTCACTTGTTTTCGTTTCTAATTTATGGTGTTACAAATCATTGTATGGTTCTGGTTTTGGTCGTTGCACAAATGTTTGATTGTACTTTTCAGCCTCCTGGAGAAAAGCAACACTCCGATGTTTTCCCGTGGGGAGATGTGGCACTGAGTGCTGATGAGGTAATAGAATCACCGAGAATCTCCTGAGTGGAAAGATGCCCACAGGGATCATTAAGCCCAGCTCCTGGCCCTGCACAGGCACCCCAGCAATTCCACCGTGTGCCCAAGAGCATTGGCCTGGAGCTCTGGCAGCCTCGGGGCCGTGCCCATTCCCTGGGGAGCCTGGGCAGTGCCCAGCACCCTCTGGGGGAAGAACCTTTCCCTGACATCCAGACTGACCCTCCCTAACACAGCTCCAGCTGCTCCCTTAGGTCCTGTTCGTGGTCACAGAGAGCAGAAATCAGAGTTGCCTCTCTGCTGTCCCTTGGGAGGAGCTGAAGCCTCCTGACCTCAGTATTCTCCAGCTGAACAAACCAAGTGTCCTCAGCCTCTACTCCTATGGCACCTCCAGATCCTTCACCATCTCTGTGTCCTTCCTTTGGACACTCTCTAATAGCTTTTTATCTTTCTTATGTTGTGGTGCCCCAAACTGCACACAATAATACTTGTCCTAAATGCTGATGTTCATTTTGGAGAAATAATTTGGGTTAACTAGACTTAAAGCGTTACCCTGCCTAGTTCAGGAAACATGACTGGAATGTGTTTTTTAAAAGCCTCTGTGTCCTTGCACAGTAAGCCTTTACTCAAATATCTGCTAGAATACTTAAGCTCTGAAAATCAGCCTGTGTTTTTTTCAGAGCAGCATCCCTTTCGTTGCTTTGCATGACTATACGTACTACTAAAAATGGGTAGTTTTGGTGCTCTCCTCTAATTAACTTTTAATTGTTTCCTAGTTATTAGTATTTCAAATATGTTTGTTCTACCAACATGACCCACGTTTTGGGGACACCTTGGTACTTAGTTAATAAATACTGACAATCCTATTTACCTGTATGTACAATGAACACTACATGTATTCATTAAATAATGATGTAATATTGTATGTTCTTTACATGCATATAAAATATATGCTCTGTGTACAACATATGTGTGTCTATTTCCGGAACCATCTACAGGAATCTTGTATAGTCAGAGGTGTTTTAACTGTAAAGGAAAGGTAAAAGCAATCTTGCTGCATAATCTAATAACAACAGCCAAATAAATCAACGTTTATTCCCAGCCTTCTTTCTTTGTATGCCTGGAAACATATTTTACATAACATTTAAAAAGCAGGACATTTATAACGAATGTCATTAATCTCAAAGTGCTCAAAGTGCAATTTCAGTGTCAGAACTTAACATTTACAGCATCACAAGTTTCCTATGCTATTGATTTCTTAACACTCTCTACCCCGCCGACACAGGTGGCAATATTGATATATGGAAACCATGCGGAAGTCTGTTAAATTTAATGGTGGAAAGGGAATTCAGTGGGCCTGGGAAATAACTTTAAAAATACCTAATTTTTCAATAAGTTAGGAAAATAGACACTGAATAAAAGGTAAAACCATTTATTTCTTTTTTGACTCAGAAATTTTTTAACTTTTTTGCTTAAAATTACTGAATTTTCTGTAATTTGCTGTATGACATAATACCAACAGACAGGATGCATATAGGGAGAAAGACCTACAAATCCAGGCTGAGAACCTTGACATGATGCATTTTTAACTGATGCTAATGGCTTCCCACATGCATCCCCCATATTCAGGATGACTGACATATTGTCAGAAGCAAAAGAGCTGCAGATGAAAAATTAAAAGTAAACTTGTGGGATCCAATAGCAAAAAGTCTGGCTGCCCTCAGCTGTGGAGAATAAAACGAGTGCTATTAGTGGGAAAATGCAAGAACTGTCTTAAGAGATTTCACAAGTTTTTTTCAGAGGTCCTTTGGGAGATGTTGAAATCACTACGAAATGTCCAGAAGAGCTGCTGGTCACACTGCAGGTAACACCAGTGCCCTTTGCTCTCCAGGTCATCCCTGAGCTGCAGCATCTCCCTGAGGACGTGGTGGGTGTGACAGCCCAGCACAGCCCCGTTAGCACCGGTTCCCTGACCCTGGAACCCTCCTGTGCCCCCGAGCCGATGTTGGGGGTCCCTCACCCCAGGGACCCTCCTGTGTCCCAGCGCTGACACCAACGTTGTGTGTTCCATCCCCGTAGGAGCCATTTGCTTAAAAGTTGGACTCCACGATCCTTGTGGGTCCCTTCCAACTCAGAATATTCTGTGAGTCTGGACTCTGTGATGCTGCAAGCAAACTAATGGGCTGAGCACTGCAGGGAGCCGCTCCACCCTCTCTTCTTCATCTGTACTTTGGATCTCTGTGTGATTATTACTCCAGAGGATTCTCGCACAGTTACAGCCTTTGCAGTTGGTACTCTGTCTTCCTGTTTTAATAAAGTATAGATAAGGCTGGACACTTTTTAAAAAACTAAATATATTATGTGACTTATTGGACTGGTTATACTGGCACTTTACATGGCAGTTTTACTGCCATGTCAGCAAGTGTCATTTTAGCATAATTTCTTCTCAAGTAATATAGGATGGTTGCAGATATATATTACGTAATCACAGAAAAACATTAATAAAGAGGCTTTTTCCAGCCTTTTGAGGGATTTCTTTTTCAGGCAGTGAAGGCCCACCAGAGTTAAGCTAATCAATTCAGCTTTAATGTGGAAAATATTTTTATCAGTTGCTTTGATACCAGGAAATGTAGGATGATTTTTCCTTTTTACCCTGAAGAAAAATTAATTAGCAAACCAGATAGTCAGAGGTATGGAGCTCTTGTACCAGTATCGGTGTTTTGGATAGCAATTTATGAACCTGTATACTGATATGTATGGGTGTCTTTTAGAGCCTTTGTTTGATGTATTTCTCATCGTTCTCCCACATCTAGAAGACACTTGCCTGCAGGAGCTGCCCAGCCCAGTGCACTCTTCTGGACCCCCCCATCACCTCAACAGGTCTTGGAGGAGGTGGGTCCCTCTCTGTGCTGCCAAGTTGTCCCCTTCCATGAGGGAAATTGATGAATTTTAACCACATCATCGTCCCATCTAAACTGGTACTAACAAGTAGCTGCCCATTGACTGAAACCCAGTGCTTTGCTAAAGTATATTTATTTGTGTTTACAGATGCCAAGAAAACCCAGGCCTGGATAGCATGGAGTGGGTGATGCAGCATAATCCAGGTGTCAGGGAACAGCATTACTGAGTGAAAGGTAACAGTGTCAGTAAGTTTTGGGTACTGTCAAGAACAAATTACTGCATAGTTTGCTATTATCATCAGCTTTATACGCCTCTTTTGGCTTTTCACATCAATCTCTGTGCAAAGTGACAGACAGCTGGGGGATCTGATGGCATTACATGGAAATTATACGAGCCACAGAGACAATAAATGTTTTCCATCTATCTTTCTGTCAATGGCCTTGGGAAAGATCACCTGCAGACAAATAACATTCAGCTCCACCAGGCATCACCACTTCTATCTGAGGAACATGAATTCTGGGAGATAATGAAGTTTGGAATAACCTCATTCTGGGGTACTGAGGTGGGGGGGTTATTCACAATACTGAGGCCTGGCCCATTGCCTCCACCATTTACCACGCTCTATCCCCACTGCTGGGGAATTGCTACTGGCATCTCGCTTATTGAAATACTAAACCTTATTACCAAAGTTTGGATGGCCTCTGTATCTTAACTGCGCAGCAAGCATGCTTATGTGAGTTGTGAAAATTGTCAGTGTGTGGACAGAAAAAAAGTTGTATCCTAATTTATATGAATTAATGCCATGTATGAAGTTCAATACACTAGACGACGGTTTCACCCGTGGCAAGGGTTAATTACACAACTAAAACAAGTCATTACTGTGGTAACCAGAAATTTCTCCAGATGTAAGTCACAAGTTGAACTGCAGAATTTGTGATTTCAGTAGCAGTTAAAGAAGAATCAGCTATAGGAAAGAGCAAAAAAATTCTGAGCAAAACCATAATTTTTTCAGTCTGTTAAACCAGTTTGTATAGAGAAAGAACTGACCATTTGGGGATGAAGTGGTGGTTAGGGTGTCCCAATCCTACCACTCAGTATGTGGATGCTCTCATCTTTAAGGGTGAAATGCTGTGCATGCTCTGCTGCTTTGTGCAGCATAACAGAATCTCAGCTCCTTCCTCTGAACCCCTGCGAGCCAGCGGGAATTAAATTGTACATGTGGAGGAGGGTGAGTGTGCTCCTGTGCCTGTTACTGATCCTTACTTCCAGTCCTGCCAGCAGTGCTCTGTGGATGCACAGCAGTTAGTGCTGCCACTGCGGCGTCTGACCGGGCACCCCTGGCCCCGCTCAGCGCACGGGTCCTGCAGCATTTGGCACCCTGGCACTGCCGCACACGGGCGGGCTGAGAGCAGCCCTGTGCTGCTTCCAGCTCCTGGTGAGCATCCCGGTGCTGCGACCGTGCCACCTCCCACAGCTGGGGGCTGGCAGAGCTCAGCACCTGCAGCCCCACGAGCCATGTCTGGAGCTGAGCCCCGGTGCAGGTCACAGCTGGTGGCTGCAGTGGGTGCTGAGGTGGTGTGGCCTTCCTGACCCCTGCACTGCTGCGGGTTGTAATGCCTGACTCAGAAAACAGTGCTCTGGGTAGGGATAGAAGTAGTCAAGGAGCTCCTTGGCTAAATTTGGAGTTGCTCCAGCATTGAAAAATAAAAAAAATCCATGAAAAGCAAAGCCAGAATCCCTCTCAATGCATAGGACAAAGTGGATTTTGAATCTTCCCTTCCATTTCACATCTGGTCCCTAAACTATTCTTGATCTTGAATTGGACAGGGAAACTGAGGCCACAGCAGAAAGTCTGGGAAGTGATATATCTAAATTCTTAAAAGGGTATTTAATCCCTAATTTACATACAAAAACCATATACGCACACACTAACTTTGCATGAGAAAATTGATAAGGAGAGGCAAGAGATGTAAATTGCACAAAAATTATTTAGGTTAATCAAGACCAGAGGTGCCTGTGATGATCTTCAAAGCGTACAAAAAGATGGTGCTGTGAATGGAGAACGAGATGACAGGCAAAATTCAGTTTTGACATATGCAAAGTAATTTGCACAGAGGAATTAATTGTAACAATTTAGACTCCTCGCTAGGCTCTAAATTAACTGTAATAACCCAGAAAAAAAGATCTTTGTGTCACGGGAAAGCTCAAAGACTTGACATGTAGATACTTTCTAAGGAGCAAGAGTCATTGGAATGCAGAGGGAACAGGATAAAATAACACTGGAAGTGTTGGGAAGCTGTCAAAGAAATCACTGTTACACACTCACCCGAAATAATCTGCTCAGGTCAGTGTGTCCCAAAAAGGATGTAGATGGAATATCTGGATTCAGAGATCAGTTCTGGAAATTACCAAGTGCTTGGAGAGAGTTTATGGGGTCTGCAGGGCTGAAATGGCCTGAACTTATTTAGATGAAATGATTAAGTAGGAGACCTGATAAACATAAGAACTAATGAGCAGTGTTATGAAATAAAATTGTAGGTGTCTGCACATCCTTTATCATGGAGCAGAAAACAGGAGGTCTGTCATTGCACAAAGGTGGGAGCAAGTTCAGGAAAACAAACACAGGGAGGTAGTTTTCCACACTATTCGCTGGTGAGACTCATTGCTGGGAGCTGTCAATAAGGCCGAAACCTGCATCACTTACGGGAGATCAGGCATTCATGGGTATAAGAGGAACCTCTGGACCTATTCCAGTGAAGATTAAAACCCAAGCAAAATCACTTGCAGCTGATAAAAGTGTTTATGACCTGAGGCTTGAGCTGGGAGCTGGTTGGTGTCCTAGACACGCACAGCACTGGCAGCTTCTGACGGGCGCCTGCTGTAGCCCCATTCTGAGGGAGAGGAGTGTGGGAGCAGCAAGCCTGGAGAGCTGGGGGTCCTCTGGGTGTGCCGGGGGGCACAGAACAGGGCAGAGACCGGGGCACAGAACAGGGCAGAGACCGGGAGAGCAGCTGAAGAGCTGGTCCCGCTCAGGGCTGAAATTGTGCCTCCTGCGGCCCTTGGTGGGGGCACCGGGATGTGAGAGGCGCTGCGAGCTGCACACCCGCGGGCAACATGTTCTGCTTGTGCGGCAGGGGTGTCTGCCTGCCCGGGCAGCAAGTGCTCCGGTGGGGGCTGCAAGAGGAGCAGACCCCCACAATGGTTCCCACTGCTGGTGCACTGTCTCTACCCCGAGGCAGAAAGAACCACTACAGAAAAGACAAAAGGTCAGAGGTCTCCCAGTGACCAGCTGCTCACATGGGAAAGGTTTTGTTTCAGTGGTCAGGGGACTGCACATAATTTCAGAGGGATCAGGAGGTTTGGCCTCTAGCCTGAATTTCTCTACTACCAGTAACATTAATTTGCTTTCTTCACTGTAGAAAAGAAGGAAAAAAACCAAAATTTGCCAAATGGAAAAGACCAAAGTTATTAAGGAGGAAAGCTCTGGACCTTTTAAAGCTTCAGTTCATAACAAATAATGAAAATTTGAAAGCATGCTGTTGGGAGGAAAGGGTTAAAAACAGAAGATTTGGCAAGGAGGGAATAATTTCACTTAAAGTGTCATTGCAGCTGGGAATGCTAAGAATGTCAGTGTGGGAAAACTCTGTTTATTATGCCTGACGTTGTTCATCCTCTGCCTGTTTTGAGAAGTAAAATTCCTGTGTAGAGATACCCCTCCCACAAACATGCTTGTCTCCTGCTGGGACAGAGGTCATAAAAGCACAGCTTAGTGATGAACTGTGCGAAGCCCTTTGAGACGTTGGGGCAGACAGCAGCTCCCCCCACTGCCTGCTGGGGTGAGCCGAGCCTGACAGAGCCTGTGTCCCCGTGTGTCTCTGCCCGCTGGGGTGAGCTAAGCCTAAGGGAACCTGTGTCCTGTGTGTCTGTGCCGCCCAGCGTTGTCAGTAAGGTGATGAAATAAACCTACTCTGCATTTCGGCTGTGGTTTGGTGGTTGCCGTGGTTACCTGTATGTGTCGATTCACACACACGCTGAGCATTCCCCTTTAGGTATAAACTCTAACAACATCGTAGTTTGACTTTTGAGTAAACTGGAGAAGTCTCAAAAAACTACTCTGAAGATAATTTCTTCATCTCCTTTGACACAATTTATCATGTATTGGTTTTAAAAGTAATTAATTACAGTACATTATGGAATGATTGGCACAATGTGTGGTACCTGTCATCACCACAACCCCTGTAGAAGGGACCCACCAACTGGTTGGAGTATCAGTTTCCTCAAACTTTAGCAGGGAAGGGAAATACAGGAAATCTCAGAAATAAGATCTATTTTCTGAAGCGTTTCCCTATGCAAAACCACTCCCACTGGCATTTAAGTGTAAAGAGATCTGTGGTGCGTTGTTTGGGGAGGCATAAAAGGATGGTGTCATAAGGAACACTTGGTCTGGCCTTTGTTAGACTCAGCATGACCAAAATGAAAATCACCCATTTTGTCTTGTCTTCTGTGGTTAATACTGTGCTTCAGAGTAGCAAAGTTTTGTTCTTTTATTTTTTCTCCTATCCTTAAATGTCCTTCAAAGCCTGTGCATTAGTCCATTGTCTAAAGCCCAGCTTCCTCAGTCATCGGGACGGCTGAGCAAAGAGGCTTCTGCGGGAAGGATACTGAGGGAACTCTCATCCCCATCTTGTACCACCCTGAGAGTGTTCCTATGTGAGATTGTTCATTTTTCTAGTTGGAAGAGCCTTTTTGCCTCCAGTCCCAGTGGAGGACAGTGAAGTGTTCACTGTGCCTCTCCTTGCACTCCCTGCTCTCTGTCAGCACTGGGGAGGAGAAGGCAGGACTGGGTGGGCTGAGAACGGCCCCCAGTTTGTGCTCGGGACTAAAGAAGGTCCAAGCAGAGTGGTCACACAGCAAGGGTAAGACACTGGGAGCTGCATCCCTGAGCTAGCACCATACAGGGACTTAGAGATGAAAGAGGGAAGTGGACCAGAAGGTGCTGTTTTAGTTTGGAAGTGGTTGCTAGAAAATATGGGAGAAGCAAACTGAAGGGAATAAAGCCAGTAGGTCTGTGGTAGGGCAGGAATTAAGACTGGTGTTTCAAACAACACATTCAATAGTCTTAGAGGCAGGAGAAAGGAAATGCTTGAAGCATCTAAACTGAGGCTGACAGCCTTGAAAAACTCCTGAGGAATTAAGAATAAACTCATAGACTCCTGCGGAGAGACAGCTTGTAATATTATTGCCTTTAATTTCCCTGTAGGCTTGTGTAGAAGAGATACTGAAATGCTGAAGGACAAATCAAAGCATTTTAAAATATTATCTCTTTTTTTGCAAAATTACACAGGCCATTTCTGTTATATGTAAATTAAGTGTTTTGCCTTGTGGTAATGCCTAAACCTCCTGCTTGTTTTATAAAAGAACAAGTAAATACAGACATGAGATTTCAGACAGGCAAACCCAAAAACGCCCTCTCTCAGCTGCCTTTCTCTCAGCTTTAGTCCAGTCCCTGGCTCATCCAGGCTGGGATCTTGGAGCAGGGTACCAGTCAGAGCTCTGCTCCGCACACCGGCACTGCTTACTGTGCTACCCCAACGCCAAGAGGGGACTCAGCCTCCGACGCTGAAATCCCGTTTCTTCTCAAAGATGTGCAATGTCAAATACTCGGTGGGCATCAGGCTCTGACATGGCATGGAAATCACTTCGGAGTGTGCTCCAGATGACATAACACTCTTCTGGTGAGACACATGTGCTGTTAATGATGTATAATGAATGTATCTTCTAAAGGATATGCAAGATTTATGCCTTCATTTATTTGCACACCTAAAAAGCACAACATTAATGCTTTGAGCAGTGGGACAGAGAGTGAAGATGGTCTGGATTTTTTTCTTCTCTCCTGCTTTTACAGCATTACTGTTTTCTTTACAATGCGATTATATGAGCAAGCAATTGGATTACTGAGAGCATCCAGCTCACATTTTCTCTTCTGAAAAGAGCTGTGAAAATCTTTATACCTGTGCCAGGAAAGAAATAGAGATGCCATAAAGTAAGTGTCTCGACTGCTATCTCTGCAATCTGATTATCCATGTAAGTGCACTAATGTTCAAAAGCACTACATTTCCCATTTCTTTTTCTAGCTGTTTCTCAGAAAAGTCTTTCTGTTTCATGTATTTGAAATATCTGCTGGTGAGGGATGTCCTTCATGGTGCGTAATTAGCTTTGTGAAATGCTCTGCCTCCCTTTTCTCAGACCTCTGTCCCTGGGGTTCCCTTCTACAGATGTCACATGTATCCATGGAAGGGCCCTCACATCATCCCTCTCTCTGCCAGGGACGTGGGTGCTTCTGAAAGCAGCAGTCTCTTCATGGACCACTGCTTTAAGTGTCTGTGGTGAGGGCAGTGAGTGTGGGTGTGTTCATGAACAGTTGTGTGTGTCTGGATGTGGGTTTTCCCCCAGAAGACAGCAAAACAACAACTCTGGTAAATTTCTTGGAAATAAACTGATTTGAAGGACGCTACTTGAAAAAGAGACAAAATCCTACCAAATCTCTAGTCACAACCCCAATATTCTTTGAGAAAATAATACTTTATTGTGTTTGGGTTTTTTCATTACTATTTTTTATTGTACAATCAGTTCTGCCCCAACTCCAGTGGCTTCTTTATTCAAGGGAGAGCATTGGACAGCAGTAGCCAGGAAGGACACTTGTGACTGAGAGGGTAGCAAGTGTGCTCTGTGCCAAGGCTTCAAAGGACCATGGTGAGGCTGCTGCAAGCCAGCCAGAGCAAATACAAAGAGGGGACTGGAAAAGCAGGGTAATGATGATAATGGAGTTGCACAAAAATGTCCAAATCTTGAGTGGTAACATTGCTGAAGACGACAGGAAGTAAAGTTACTGGCACAGTCAATAAAACAAAAGGTGTGCAGATGAACAAAAAAAAGCTGCTTCCAAAAGCCTGCTGAAAATGTTTAGCTTGCTGAAACAGAGAGCAGAGGAGCACATAATCACAAATAAACATAGTTTCAACTTTTTTAAACCACATGATTCTCTGGCAAAGTGAAATGAGAAATTAAATACAATGATAAATTCTGTAGTTACCAAAGGGAAGTATTGACCAAAGCTGAGCAGAAATAGTGAGAAATGGAAGAAAATGTGTTTACTAACAGGCAAAATACCAGAAGGAAGTAAAATCTATCACTTTTGCTTAGAGAGCTAAATAAACCTACATCCAAGACTCCGAATAAATCTGGAGCCACTGATGGAAAATGTGTACCCGGCTAGAATGTGGAACAAAGTACTGCAAACAGTGGGAAGACCACAGGAAAAATGTGTCTTGTATATATACCCTGATGTCTTGTGGGTACAGCACTGGTACCACACAGGGAAGCAAAGAGGAAGCCTAGGAATCCTGTCAGCAAAAGAGCGGAAACGCGTGACTGCTGCAAGAGATATTGGCTTTAACTGGTGATTATTATTGGTTTGCTTAATTTAATGTTTTAACAGATAAATAATGTCATGTCTTTTCCATTTATTTATCTATGCCTAATTAAACAGGATTAAGTGAGCAGTACAGATAATGAGGGTTACTGGTCTCAGGTTATTGTGCTAACTCTGCATCTGATATTTTATAGCTATGGGGTTACATTCATTAACTGCCTCCCCTTGAGCAAAGCCAAAGTACATTTTCTGCATGTGAATTGACTCAAAATGAATTCAAACTTGTACCTCAAATTCTTTGTCTTTCATATACAGAAGGGGAATAAAATGGATTTAAGTATTTTCCTTAAATGATTGTTAAGATTCTGTTTTATCAGTCTCATAAATGAATTCCTTTCCACTTCAGATGTGCATATTTTCTACTCTGTCTCATATCATCTTATTGGCCCCAGCAGGAATGAAACCAGAAACCAGAAGATATCTTCTCATACTAAACTGAACCGGAAATCAATAATGTTAATCTCTTGCTTGATTGCCACCTTCTGCAGTGTTGCTCTGGAGAGCTGCTCTTCTTACCCCATGCTGAGCA
>VWZW01007464.1:63168-153641 GCA_013397115.1 Edolisoma coerulescens
GGTGTTGGGGAGAGACGAGAGGGTGTTCAAGATGCCCCATGGTGTATGAACATGTCAAATGGGCTCCTGAGTGAATCCTGCAGAAAAATTGTAGCCAGCTGAATTCTGCAAACGATATCTTTTGTCTGAGTCAGTTTGCTTAATATGAGTAACTAAAACTGAACTAAAGCCTTAGGCTGAAGTTATCTTCAGTCTTATCTTAGACTGAACTTGTCCGGATCTCTTGGTTAGTTATGTAAAAGGCAGCCCTGAGGGCAGTGCAAACTGGGAGATAAGGAACCCCCAACATAAAGTCAGCTGCTGACCCACTGTGAGAGAGAGGAAGAATCCAGTAAGGTGCTAGAAGACCCCGGACCAAAAATCACCTTTGGACAAATAGGTGTGTGCAGGGTGTATGAGGAGTGGGTGAAAATCAGGGGCATGGACTGTCAGGGTATAAAGGGCCAGGGATTCCTTTGTTTGGGGTCTTTCCCTGGAGGCACCCAGCTCTAACTGTTTCTACCACTGTACCAGGCAAATAAATTGGACTTAAAGCTCAAAACCCCACAGTGGAATACCCAGGGCAGAGAAATTTCTGTACCAGTGACCTTACCTGCATCCCCACAAAGACCAGCTGAAGGCCCATCTCTCCAGAGACCCTTTGGGGCTTCCTCGTAGCAGCACACTCAGACAGGGTGTTCAGAGGGCTCCCAGCACAGCCCTATGAGCGCATGTCATTGTCTGGGTCAGCAGCAGGGAGCCAGGCACTGATATCTGCCTTAAACACAGCCTGTCCCCAGGTCACAGACAAAGCAGTCAGGTGTTTAGACAACGTCGTTGAACATTCTGCTGCCCGAAGCTAGTGGAAAGTATTCTTACCTACCCATTACATTAAACAGGCATTTCAGAGAGTGTCTATAGCTTTAGGGATGCCTGCTGTCGTTTGTGAAGGAAACAATGGTGTTTTTCTCCAGGATGCATTTTGGCTTGTCAGTAAACATCACAGTATCACCAGCCTGCTCTTGCCCCAAGTTGTGAACAACTCTGCACAGCTCGTGACATGTGATGCTCATGCAGATCACTGGGTACAGTCTGAGAAACTCAAAATGCAGTTCAAAAGAGACTAGAAGAGATTATTCTAATGAAAATTTCCAGTATTTTTACTCTGGACATGGCAGCCCCTGCACCTGGCACAGGCTGACCAGTGGCCCTGGCCACCACATGCCCGGAGCCAGCGGCTGCTCCTGCCAGAGTGGATTTAACTCCACTGGCAGAGCAGATTCATTGGATTCAACTAAAAGCACTTTATTAACAAACCAGGAAAACTGACAGGGCTGTTTTTGGAAGCAGGTCTCCCTGCAGGTACTGCTTGACCTCACTAACCAGAATCTCTGCAAAGCTGTTTGCTTCCTCTGCCAGGGAGGGTTTTCCCATTGATGTTGAGGTAGACTAAACAGCAACTAATTTGAAAGCTGAAATGGAAATATATTTATGGTTCATGAGGTACAAAAGTCCATGGAGATCCCAGACAAGGCTGGATTTATTTTTACTAAGAGCTATTTAGGCTTCGGGTTGTTTGTTACCAACTTGCAATTCTGAATATTTTGATTAGTGCTTGAAGTCTTATTACTTGGTTTGCAACATTAATGCCTGCAGGAACAACGACTGTGCTTTGGAAAAGTCATGCTTATAGAGCTTTTAAAATACACAGTCTGCCTCAGAGAAGATTAAAGTGCTGCTCCTTTCCTTATCCAGGAATTGACAAAAATGTAACAGAATATATCTCAGCAGAAGGAGTAGCAGAAGAAGCAAATATTATAAATTCCAGAGCCAAATATTATGATTTCTTGTTCTCAGGTACCCGTGAATTTTCCAGACAGGTGTGTGGGCCAGGCTTTCCCATGACACTATCAGTTCGAATGAATAATTTCTGGCTGTTTTAAAGGACTACTAAAAATATTTTTTCATCTGTACTCCTTGTATATGGAGAGTGAAGGTGGCTGTGGAAGTTACGCATACAGAACACCACTGTGGGAAGAGAAAATATTTTGGATTGGTTTGTTGATGAAAAGAACTGCAAACAGAGGCTGAAACCATTAAGAAATATGTTTTGGTGGAGCACACAGAAGGCATGTGGAGATGTCTGAGACATGGAGGCAGGGACCACCCACCCATGTGAGGGGTGGGAGATACCAGTTTGTGCTTACCCTCACAGAAGGGGAAGTCACACACCTGAGCTGCTACACGCTCTGAGAGGCAGCTTGTTTTCCTTTTACACAAAAGACATCAAAGCAAAGACTCATCCCTACTTTAATTTTCCTCCTGTCTCTGCATGGCTGGTAGATAAAGAGAGAGAGAGGGGGAGAGATTGAGGGAGAGACTGCACCGCTGGCAAAGAGTCGGTAATTTCAAACTGCCAAGTTTATGGTACCTGGGTGTCTGGTATTTATTTTCCAAGCACCAGGCCTCGGAGGGCATAACTGACTGCCCCTCCTGTTCTGAGCCATGCAGGGAGAGGCTGAGGGAGGATGCTCCGGGAGAAGCGGAAGAAGTGAGAAGCATTTATTGAGCCAAGGCAAGTCAGCCCTTTGCTGCACAGATGAGGACATAATCCTGCTAATCCTATGGATGGTGCTAGGGAAGGAAGCTGCGGAGCACACTCGGCCAAACATCTTGACTTCCGCTTGCAAAATGCTAATAGGGTGCACTGGGCTGTTCTTCAATCACAGCTTATTCAAGTGACGGTGAATTACAAATAGAAGCAGGATGCACTTGTCCTGTGCAAATATGATAATTGGTTCATAAATGTATAATGCCATTAATTAGCGTGTGATCTCTTGTAACACAGGAATGTGTGTTGTTTTCTCCTGAGCCCTGAGGACAGGATAATGAATCACAATTCAGTGCTCCCATAGTACTTGGAGAGGAAAGAGCATCACTCACTCAGTTCAGGCTGTTCGGAAACTTTGAGCAAAGCAAGGAGGAAAAGAGGAGTCTTTGCAAAGCCATATCTTTCTTGCTGAACAGCTAATAATCGTCTGGTAGGAAGACAGATATATTTTTCTGTTCAACAGAGGGAAAAAAAAAATCTTTTTACTCTTTGCATTACTCTCTGTCACATCCAGTGATCTATGGTCACATGAGTGTAACTGAAGAACATTCCTGTTTGTATCCTAGCATGAAAGCTGTTGTATAAACCCAGCAGTTAAAAAAAGCTGCAAGAAAAATGTAGTAACACACACATGCATGACCATGTTTAATATCAGCTCTAGTTGCAGGAATATAGAACGTCACATTGGAAGCATAAATATATGGGTTCCAAGAACAAATGGCTCCGTCCAGAAGACTTGTAACACTCAGTGTGGTGTCATTATTCATGTAGCTGTATGCTTTGTTTCTCCTCGAGGTTTGTTTGAACAGTTGTTTTCACTTGAAAGATATGCTCAGAAGCAGCTGCAAGCAGTTGGAGACGTAGTTTTTGTTCTGCATCCACATCGTGCTGGAGAGACAGGGGCTTTCACTCTGCTTGGCTCTCTGACATCAGTTCCAAGTGGGTGTCATCCACTGTTTCCTGGTCTGAACAGATCTAAAAAGGGTGGCTTATCTCTCTCAGTGGCTGAAATTCTGCTTCACCTTTAACAATTTTTGATGCTACCAAATATATTGATGGAAAGAATAAACAACGTGTGAAAAATGACTTGGGGAGCTGGAATTTCAGCAGCGTATTATTGAACATTTATTAGCAGAACAAAGGCAAACACAGCGCCGGGGCGCTCAGCAGCGCTGCCAGAGGCGCCGTCCCGTTCATTTTACCGTGACCTTAAGCACCTTCTCAAACTGTTACATATTCATTAGGCCCAAAAAGTAATTTACACTTCACTCCACCCCCCCTTCCCCGGTCCCAGGCCCCTTCCACCAGCCCGGCGCCGCCGCCGCCGCCGCCTCGGCTCTCCTGGTTCATCTCAGGGTTGGAGGCAGAAGTCCCCCTCCGGCTCCTCCTGGTTTGTAGCCGACAGTTTCTTTGGGAGGTGTGAGTCCCGGTGAGATACCAGACTGCCCGGGAGGCATGTGGTTATCTCTTTGTTTCTTTGGGATGCCCTGTTCTCCGGCTCTGCGGTTTATCAACTGAAAAGACATTTGTTACCATGTATTTGTTACTATGTTTCCTTAACATGTTACAACTATCCGAAGTTACAATTCACCGTAACTTTGTTTCTACTGAACTATATTTTACCTTACCGCTATTGCTACACAGTACATTACTACTCGTAAATGTTAAATTCATATCTGCGGAAGTCAACATTTATCATTCACTCATTTATCGTAAACACAACTTGATTTCAAAGGAAAGAGAGCTTTATACAAATCCAGGGCACATCCCCTCTCAGTATGTTCTGTGTTACAGCAAAGCACCTTTGGCTCAGAGATGTGTTTGCACGGCAGAGCTGCCATCAGCCCCTCTGCCAGCCCTGCAGGCTTTGGCTTTCCAGCATCATAGAAGGATTATTCCTATAACCCATTCACACTCAAGGCAGTTAAAATGCACATTGTTCTCATGAGTTCACAAACCATGGCAAATCAACCTAAGCCCCACTAGAAGGAAGGAAGATGGGGACATTGTAGAAGGAAAGAAGCAATGAACTGCCTGTCCAGGAAACAAGGAGGCTGAAGGCGATGGTGGTAATTCCCAGAGGGTGCTGAGTCCCCCTCCTCAAGGTCTCTGTGGCACAGCAAGGACAACAGCCATGGGGACATGGGAGTGGTGGTGTGTGGAGGTTATGGAACAGTGGTCAGTGTCTGAGCAGGGAACTTTGTTTTTGAATCCTCCCACGGAATCCGCAGGATCACAGAATCCCAGGGTGGGTCAGGCTGGAATGGACCACAGTGGCTCATCTGGTCCAACCTCCCTGCTCAGCCAGGATCGTCCCAGCGCACATGACACAGGAGTGTGCCCAGACTATTCCGGACTATCTCCAGTGAGGGAGACTCTACAGCCTCTCCAGGCAACCTGTTCCAGTGCTTGGTCACTGCACAGGAAAGAAGTTCTTCCTTAAGTTCAGGTGGAACTTCCTGGGCATCAGCTTCTGCCCATTACCTCTTGTCTTACTGCTGGGCACCATGGCGAAGAGCCTGGCTCCGAAAGGAACCAGAACACTTGGGACTTTTCTGCAGTGACAGGAGGATGTGCACAGCCTCTGGCTGTTTCTCTGCCCATGGGTTAAGGTCAGAAAAGAGATGATACCAAACACTTTTCCCACAATTTGTTTTAAATTTACTGCATTACCTCAATACTCATTGTAAAGGACAAGTTGTTGTGGTGCTCCTAATCTGCACTCTGATGGCTGGTATTTGTCAGCTTTACAGTTTCATTCCATTTGTATAAAGTGAACAAATGTCTGAGAATGGATAGTAAAACATCCAGCTGAAACAAGTACTTGGTTTAGGGGAAGGTTTCCTATTGCAGGATGGCTGGATTTCTGAGAAGACATAAAAATGTGGCTTCTGGAGAGCATCATATAAAGTGAAAGTAAAAGCAAGAGAAGTTGCTGAAACAATCCCAGACAGACAATGGTTGAGTGTCTACTCCAAGTATTTACTGTGCCGAGGACAGAGCAAAGTATATTTCTTGGAGTCCAAGGGCACGGGAAGAAACCAGACAAAAATAGACTGAGTCGGTTTTGTGGGTTTTTTGATTGTTATTTTGGTTACAATGCATTTATACACCCCCAACCAATCTGCCACATATGACATCCCAACTGTGTAAACACAGTTGCTTTTTAAAGAGAAAATTGCAGGAAAACATTTGCGAAGATCTGCCTCTGGTTCTCGTGGCAGGAAAATCAGAAAAGGGGAAAAAAATAGAAAGCTAAGCAGAAGCCTGATTCCCCAAGCTGGGGGATTTAATAACATCCTTCTGGTGCTATTTGTAGCCTGACTAGGTTCATTTATCTCACTGACCAGTGTGCTCAGCAGCCCTCCTCACAACAGCTTTAGTGCCTTCAGGACTTTCACATAAATCTTTTTTATCAGGGAGACAGGTCAAAATGATTACACCTAAAAGTGTGTAGTTTTAAGATAGACTTAGACTTGTACTTTATTGCTCTGGAAATTATTTCCCTGAAAAAATCCTAAACTCAAAGCTGAGATCTAGTGGCAAACTCAGGGTTTTGCTGCTTGGACAAATCCAGGAGGGGCTGCAGGACACAGCCATACAGAAAACTACAGCCCATCATGCACCTGTTCCTCATCCCACTGTGGGCAGTGGCTGGGGTGGGCTGAGCTGAGCTCCCTGCAGGGGTGAGACCACAAGAGATCCAGCCCTTGGGGCCGTCTGAGAGCTCACTCCATCTGACGGGGGAGCCCTGGCCTGGCTGGCACCACCTCCCCGTGGGCAGAGTGCCAAGAGGACACCAGTGAGCGGCTTCACCTCCTCCATATCCCACCTCTCATCTTCCCTCAGCCACACCAGAACTTGCTCAGCCACTTCTTTCAGTGTTTGCAGAAAAGTCCAGGGATGAGGGGAAGTCTCTTTCTGATGCATTAATGCAGGGGACCCTTTTATTAATGACTAACAGAAGAAGGGTCTAGCCTTTATGACTCCAGACAAATAGTGCTCCGGAGAAATTATTGGTGAGATTTCAGCTGCCAGCATGGCTTTCTTCTGGAAAGATTTATCTATGGATCTGCAGGACTGAGAGAGAGAAGAATTTTTCATGGCTTTAATTCATTCCCTTACAATTCATTGTATATGTATGCATTCACATGCAGTGGCCACGTTTTTTAGACCTGCAGTCACAGAATAAAAAATATCCAATTGTGGTAGATCCAGTGAAAAATTAAAAAAAAACCACTAAAGGCCATTTCAATACCTAACATTCCTAGTGTGTTCCTTATTACGATTTTTATGATTGTCTGGTTAGAATTAGGAAGCTCATTTTCCTTTAGGAAACTGCAGAGCTGGCAGCGGTGAGGTAAGTTGTGGTGTTACAAAATGTTTGAAATATATCTATTTTTAACAACTTTGAACTACTAAGTAAAAAAGAATATAGAAATTATTAAGTAGAAACCTTCAAAATTGTTTTTTTCTCTTTCTTTTGTGTCAGTCTTGATGTCTCAGCAGCAGTTTTTATCTCTGAAAGACAAAGAGCCCTGGAACTCATCTCTGTCTTTGGTTGACTACAAACTCTCTGCAAATCCATCTGGGTCTCTGTTTATTCATTTGCCCTAAAAGCATGTTCTGCTGTGCTTTCATTGAGATATACTCTGTTTCTTTCCTCATTTTACATCAATGCTGTTATTGATGCTTTTCTTCATAACAGTTGCAATAACATCCCAAACAAGGCAGTTTTATTCTGTGTGTTTTCCTTTGTCTTAACTTCACCGAGTAAGTTCTCAGCTCTTTATCGATGCTCTTAAACTTGGCTGTCAGGCTTCAATCAGGTAATTTGCTTTCTGCAGCTTTGCAATGTTAGAGTCTCTCTTCCATTAAAGACAAAGGATTTAGGGAAATCTTGGTTCAAAGAAATAAAACAGAGACAAATATGTGGGAAGTTCTGTCCCCCTGCATTTTGCAGTTCTTCAGCTTGCAATCTCTGTGAACAGTTTCTCACGCACTTTCTGTAAACATGCTCATGTTTTGCTAACCTGGATTGTTTTGCATTCCTTTGCTAGGTGGACTTTGTATGATAGACATTTCCATTGACCAGTGAGATTGAGAGGAGGAAATCTTCATCCTCCAATCCACGGTGGTTTCTAAGAACATATAAAATAAACGACGGAGGGCAGAGGTCGGGGCTTTTCCTGGCCTCGCTGCCCTGGCTGCTTTGACCTGACAAGCTGTGTCTCGCGTGCTTATTCGTGTCCGAAAGAGCAACAAAGTTCAGAGAGTTCTAAGCCTCGGAGATAAACTTCTGAGCAACCTTTACTACATAGCTGATATTTTGTTCTTCTTAGCAAGCCATTTATTTATAAAGAGGGAAAATATCATGGCAGGTTAGAAGAGCAGAGAATTAGTTTTAAAATGTGCTGTGATGTCTGATGTAGACAGCCCAGCTCTGCTGCCATTGTGATCCTGTTCAAAGGGTGTACGGGCTGGATGGAAGCCAAAGCCTCCTGTACCATCAGCATGAATGATGATGGTGCTGGCCCTGGGAAGTCCATGTGGGGAACTAACTCAGAGGGTTTGGTTTTTTTAAATAGTTAACACAGCGTTGTGAGTACTGTCCCAGTGTGTGCGGGGGTGTGTGTGCATGTGTGTGTGTGTGTGTTTGTAGAAGTTTTCTCAGCAACAGCTGTGTGGTGATGATGTGCAATGATCTGACATTTGGGTTTTTAATCCATTAGTCTTTGAGTGTTGCTTTTAAAATGGCTTTTCACTAATTCCTAAGAATGCCTTTTCAAATTCTGTAAGCTAAAGGAATTGCAAAGGCAAGTGTGGAGTGTTGGCAGAAAACCATGTGCTTGTTTAAACGGCAATGGGGCCAGTGACCCGGATTTAGCTGCTTGCATTGCTTCTTAAATGAGACAAATCAGTGACACCCACTTTTGTTACATAGTAATCTGTTGTTAAAAGGCTTTAAATGTTCACGTCCCTTTCTATTTTCTTAGTCTGGCTTCACCTCACTTCATCTGTGAGATGCTTTTGACTCATTACCCTCTGTGCAAGCAGAACTAATTCCTGAATCTTGCCAGCCCCCAAGTATTTTGCTTCTTGCCCATGCACCTGAAGCCCAGTAACACACTTTAAGAGGGGGAGTTGAAGAAATTGTCTGGTCAGTAAAAAAACCATTCACTGCATTATTCATGTCTTAACTGGAGATAAATGGCCATGTGTGACACGAGCAGTGATACATCATCTGCTGAATTCTTGCGTTTTTATCCCAAGGCTCAGCCATTCTGCAGCACCAAGGTCTCCACCATGCAGGCAGTAATTGGCTGTGACCTAATTTAGATCCTAAATAACTCTAGAGACATGCCAGTGTGGCCTTCCAGACAGTCTCAATGAAAGGTAGTCCTCTCCTGATGCTGACATGATCCCCTTCCCTTCCTTGTGTAGAGGGTTAAAAGGACCTCTGCCTGCCAAGGCTGACTGAAGACCAGGGGATGCTTTGCAGCACTTGGCCACTACAGCACCCAACCGACGTCTGAGCTCGAGGGGCCCCGGTGGTGATTGGCCTCTTTCCCCTCTCTGTCATCATCCAGTCCATCCCAGCTCAAGGGCTGGGGCTGTGGCAGGGAGGAGATGGATGCTCTGGCACGGTGGCCCCATGGGAGCCCCAGACCCCAGGGACTGTGGGGCTGGTGAGGGCGTGTGTCCAGCTCCAGGCCCTGCACAGCCTGCCCACTGTGCCCCCGTCTCTCCGTTCCTGCTCAGCTCTCCCACCACTGCTCCTGCAGCCCAAACATGCCCTGGCTACGCTGCCTTGGCCTAGCTCTCAGTGGCTGAGGGAACCGTCATTTAGAAATAACTTGTGTGGACTTCTGACTCAAGCTCACCCTGCATGTGGGTTTGCACTCGCCACAAACTTTTAACAATAACTTTTCTTCGAGTTTGAGTTTTCATTCCCTCATTTTGGCCAGATGTTCTATGCCAGGACATGGAAGTGGAAACTGGTCTGGGCATGTGCCTACCCAGCAGGAAGCACCATTTATGGATGGAGCCTCAACAAAGCTTTTGTTAATTGCTGGGTTAGAGCGAAACAGGGGAAGCAAGAAATGACTACGGACTGAGAGCTGTCTTGAGCACGAATCACGGCATCCACAAAATGTGCCAGATATTTAATAATGCATAACAGACTGGATAGAAGTGATAATATCCAGATAGAGAAAAACCTTAGCTGCTAAGAGAAAAAAATACAATAATAGCACATATTTTTCCAGGTGTAGCCAACTTGTTCCTCTCCAACAGTTTCCACCTTCTCCCTCTTTATAACTTGAGCTCAAGGTTGTTTTCAGGTCTCATTCTTGCATCTTCGAAAACAAGCCACCTCCGTATAAGCAAGATTCTGCATGACTCAGGAGTTTTGTGAGGTTCCAGAATCAATGAGATTAGGCAGTGCTTTTTCTGAGGGGAGAAAATAAAAGTATTATAAATCTGAAGTATTTTTAGGGACTTAATTTTGTTGTTGAGCACTTTTACTGTAGAGTTTCAACTGAGCAGCTTATCTTCAGTTCTCCTTGGGCTGCACATTTTCTCATTTCAAGATGACTTTGATGTTGGGGATGGAAACAGCTTCACCTGATCTCATGTCATGGCTTCCAAGAGAAGTGGCCAAAAGCAAGCAAGTGTGGGTCTCCCCACAGAACAACGCATATCTTCATCAACATTGGCTTGGGACCCAAAGTTTCTCTTTACTTCTATTTAAAAATAATAATTAAAAAATCACCTTTTGAACCTAAGTGACCTATTTAAGAGGCTATTTACTATGAGGATGAGGAAAATGCTGTTTTCAGAAATGTAGGCTTTTAAAAATTCCTTGGAAATTGGGTCACAATTTACAATGAAGTCTACAAATTTCTTTACAACTTTAAGTATAAAACACTTCAAAAATATCACTGGTGTTAATATTTTTTCATTGTAACTGATTTTTATAATAATTTAAAAGACATTTTCCTAATGAGCTTACTGTTGTCTTCAATATGTACCACATAATGAGCATTTTGCTGTCACTTATTGAACATCCTTCTGTCACTGATCAGTCCTTCATCAACCACTCCAAGCAGAACTTTAACATGAAGAATGAGGTATATGAAGCTTTTAAAACACTTTTCAGTCTAGGTTTCATGATCTTTGAAAATAAATTAGTAATTTTTGTCTCCAGTTCAGAGCTCCAAGCTCTAACAAGGTAGTGAGGGGGGAAAAAATGCACACACATTTAGAAGTAAATGAAAGATCGATTCCAGCTATTTTGCCTACACTTGATTTTGCTTTGGTGGACTAGAGTGAATATTTATGAACATAAAATGTAACTTAGATACCTAATTCTCTTTCAGGAAAAAAATTCAAACAGAGTACTTGATTTCAAAATTTGTAACACATGGTCCAATGTTCAGTTGTGTCATCAGTCAGCCATGCAAGGATCAGGGGCAGTGTCACACTCCATGTAAAATTAGGTTGTTTTGCTTTTCTTATAGAAGCCCACAGTTCTGCTGTTGATTCCAGTGGTGCTTAAATCAGTGTTCAGAAAGGACATTCCCAAGTAACATACTAATTATAGTGGCAATCACTGAGTTTAGGCGATATAAAAAAAATTTCTGATTTTTAGGGTTGCAAAGGTCATTTTCTCTTTCAATTAGTACCTCATTAAGAACCTCGAGGTGTTCAAAGAGGAATATAGTAGCAACAAACAAGCAAACACAAGAAAGTGAAGCTCTCACCTGGGATATCCCCCCTTCTGCTGTGACCAGTAAACTCTGCTATGAAAGCAGGACACATATGAGCTATCTCAGCAAGACATTCAGCAAAGTGTTCATTGTGATGAGCCTGGGAGAAAGGAATAGTGCAAAATTCAGAACTTGCCTATGAGCATTCATCCATGTGGTTATTAAACAAAAAGCAGCAAAGTGAACAAAGGGTGATGATTTTCCTGGCAGCTGGTTTAGGGCCCTGTATAAGCTACAGGTTTTGCATAGCACAAGTGCAAGGAGGGGTTTTTGTTTGCTTGTTTGTTTGTTGTTTTGTTTTTGTTTGCTTGTTTGTTTGTTGTTTTGTTTTTGTTTTTTTAAATATGTGAACATCACTTTCCACGAATTGCATAGCAGCACTCCAGGGCAGGCACACTGAATGAGGTGCTGGTTTACATGGTACAGAAAAAAACCAGCAGATAAAAAAGGAACTCTTTGTAGTGAAAGTTGTCACTGTAAGAACAGGGATTTTTCTTCAAGAATTTTAACAAGGTGGAACTGGTTTTTGTGAAGCAATCTGGCTTGTCTCTATCAGCAAAGGTGTCTCTTTTCCAACAGATTGAGTCCCAATAATTCATCTTACCAAACGCTTTTTGGTGGGCAAGAAAGCAATTTCCCAGTCTGAAACAGGAATTTCTTCAGCATCGCTGATTCTCAGAACAAATCCTTAGAACATTTATAGGACAGGGGTAGAAGATAAAGTGGCATTTTTGAACAACTGGGTCGGCTTTATCTGTGTGCATTTCAAACATCAGCAAGAGAGTGCAACTGGTGTGAAACCTTGCAGAAAAACATTGGAGGATGGCTCCTACAGGTCCAAATAATCTGATGGAGTAAAATGTTGGACCCTTCCCATTTTCCTGACCACTTGTTGCCCATTGCATTTTCTATCCCTGCCTCAGGGGAGTGCTCTCCCCTGTCACTACCAACTAGACTCAGCTGTGGCTGCCACCACATGAATAAAAACTATCAACTGGCACAAGTCCTGTTTTATGCTTTGTATTTGAGTTTTTTACCATCAGGATGGTCAGTCACTGGCCCATGCTGCCCAAAGAGGTTGTGGGGTCTCCGTCTTTGGAGATAATTCAACAGCTGACTGAACACAGCCCTGAGCAAACTGCTCTGGGTGACCCTCCCATAGAAATGGGGCCGGGGCAGCAACCTCCAGAAGTCTGTTCCAACCCCCACCATTCTGTGATTGTGATGCTTCACGGACGAGAGGGAAGCAGAGCTTGGTGGTGTTAACGAGCACAGCTCTCACAAACCAGTATGGGGAAAGGGCCAGCGCGGCCAGTTCAGACCCAAGTGGAGGCTGCCTTAGAGATGACCCAGCTGGCTGGGATAAAGGGGGAACTGTGGGAGCACTGGACTGAGCTGGGGGTAAAGGCTGCCCGGTTGGTTCAGCTGTGTGCGCAAATTGCAGTGTTCACACCTGCATATTCCTGGCTGCACATGGGATCGAGTACTTGTGAGCACAGGAAACACCACGGCTCAATAAAATTAAACCCACAGCTGCCAAAGACAGGGACATTTACTCAAAGAAAAGGAAGGCACCACAGCTGTGGGGTCAGGAGAACAGAAAGTAAAGACTCCGAAATGAAAGCAAAAGGCACAATGAAATTGCTAATGACATTCAAGAGTGGTAAAGGGCCCTGACTGTTAACACTGGTGAATATTAACCTCTGGCAGTAACTCTGAGGGAAAAGATAGATTTGCATCTTAGAAGGCTGCAAAACAAGATCAGAAAGCAGCACTGCAGTGGACAAGCTACTGGAATGATGCACATATGAGAAATTAATTTCTCTAGCTCAAGTTACTCAGTATTTCACATAAAATGATTTAATAGTCCTCTTTGGTCTTAAAATCCACATTCTTAACAAAATGCAAGAATGAACAGAGATGTCTCCCTGGGATCTTGCATTATGCATGTTCTCTCTGATGGTGGCACTCTGCAGACAACATATGAATGATGGTTCATCGAGTGACACTGTCTTTTATAGGTAATAATGCAAATAAATTGCATTATCAAGGTGCAGACTACACATTTCACGCTCTTTTGAAACCCTTGGCCAGATTTCAGAATCGTATTTTATTTTGCTGAGGTACAGAATTGTTTGTGTTCATTTCTTTCCCATTTCTGATTTTCTTTCCTTCCGCATGCATGGAAGAAAAGGTTGCTACTGTATACTCAGAGCAAAGGCAAACCCAGGTAAATCTACATAGGTGTCCAGCCCAGACTTGCAGGTAAGTCTGACACCTGTGTGCAAACATCTCCATTCCAGAGCTGGTGCCAGTTTTGCTCATTGTTAATCCTCTGGACAGAATTCTTATGATCCTATGGATTATTAATTTCAGTATGTAACATCTGTCACAACACATCTGAAATGGAGATGAATGGGTTCCAGCACTTACCCGCACTTTTATCTTATAATCATTTTTCTTCACCATTTCTTCACTCTCTAACACACATTAGGCACATTTGAATAGTATGCCTATAAGTGCAAAATGTTTTCAGAACACTCTTCCTTGTGTAAGCAAATACAAAAACTGTAATCAGAAGCCTTATGTTAATACACTGAGCTGTCATAAACATGAAAGTGCTGATGGAAAAGAAATAAAGAAATATTCTCTTGTCAGTCTTCTAGTGTGTGTGAGGAACTGTGAAAAATCGTTCTTTCAATGTATTTCTCAGTAAGAAGTTTTGTCACAGAGAGGGAATGATTAAAGAACTGGTGAATTTGAGAGCTGAAACCCCCGTGCACCCTTTTGCCAAAAAAATCATACTGTTACCACTTATTCCTGCGAGCAGACAGACCCCTGCCTGCTGACTCAGCTGGAGTACTCTTGTCACAGTCAAGCAGGAAAAAGTGAAAATTAATGCAGGCAGGACTGGCTGTCTGAGGAAAGTTTTACTTTCAAACTACAGAGACAGACATATATATGGAACTGAAGGAATTAGGATCAGAAGATTACTTATTTAAGTAAAAAATCTAGTCGCACACTTCTTCTGCTAGTAGGAGAATTCACATAGGAGACATTCCTGTGGATTTTAGCTTTTTTCTAGCTGAAATTTATCTTTCTCATTCAGCTTTCTTACTATTATTTCCTAATTCTGTACATCCAAGGCTTTAATTTATGGTTTTTTGCCTCGTGCTACTTGTAGCCTTGCAGAAAGCCTACGCGGCCCATCACTGGGTGACACAATGCTTCTCCACAGGAACTCTGAATTCAAGAAAAGCCCAGGAAGTGATGAAGCGCTGTGTAAAACCCTTCTTTCTGGTTCCAGAGTTTGTGTTTTAGGAATATGACATAGGAGAACTGGTCTCATTCCACAGAGTTTGCTTTAGAAATACCATCTCCCCATATACCCACGCAGGGAGGGACGTGCCGGCAGGGGGGAGGTGAGGGTCTGCTCCTGCTGCTGCTCCCACGTGTCACAAGTGCCAGGTCAGCAGCTGCTGAGACACGTAACTGTGCTTGGTTATGTCAATGGGGAGACAAAAACCAATGCTTTAAAAGAAAGAGGAATAACAAGGACATCTAAAATCATCTCTACCTATCACCTGCTGAATACATTAGGTGTGAAAGCATTGCTGGCTCTCAGTCATGGGCCTGGTCTGTCAGGTAAGAAACCAAGAACATGCAATTCACTGCTGAAGAGGGGAGCTCACAAGGAGGGAACCGCAGCTGGGATGGGTCTGGCCCTTCTGCCTGTCAGCAAAAATTTGCAGGGAAGTATCCCTTACCCTACTGTCAGCAGAAAATTGAAATGTCTTCTTTTTCTTGGAAGGGCATTTATTTTGCAGTGGTTAGTATCAAGTGGTGATAAACATCCTCTGAAAGAGGAAGAGATGCCTTGCTTTGGGCTCTTACTGGGAGATGGCTTTTTATATTTGAACAGCTCCTGAACAGAGGCCAAAGCAGTATCAGTGACTTTCTACCGGCAAAGCTTTGGGGCTGATTCAAAAAGAAATTTTGGAGCACTTGCTGGAATTTGAGGTCACTACACAAACAGGTTTTTTGTGTAATAGTAATAGGACAACATTTCCTGATCCATTTATTTCCTGAACACTAATTTATTATTACTGAAGAGTTCAGTCACCACAGGTACATTGCTTCATTTTCTAAGTTGTTTTACTGCCAATGCTCTCATACCACACACTTACACACTGTGTATTTTGTATCATTGAGCAAAAGCCTCCCTTCACTTGAGGTGGTCGGGTGCTAAGGTGACAACTTGGTGATGGATGAAAAATGAATAAGCACTTCCACACAGAAACACAAGTGTGTGAGTACAGCCAGCACCGTCAGCTCCGCCTGTAGCACAGCTCTGTCAAAGGTCCTGTGAGAGAAGAAAACCTCTGAAAATATATTAATTTCATCGAAAATGTATGAAATATCATCGGTGAATCCCAGGCTTGCAGGACTCATTTAAAATGACGAAGAAAGACTTTTTCAAGTTTGTTTTTTTTTTCCTGAGGACAAAAGTCAGAGTCAGTTATGATAGATACAGAGGAGTTATGATAAATACCAGTATTAATCACAGAGGCTTGTATGCCAAGGGCAGATGAATAAAAATGCATTTGCTGAATGCTGGGAGCAGGAATAACAGATGAGCAAATTACTTTTAAAATCTGCATTCAGCTTTAAAAAAGAAGTGCTAATATTAGTACTATCTGTGTTGGCCGCAGCCTGTCTGGCATGGAGCGATGTGTCTGTGTAGTGCTGGAGATGAGGGTCCCCTCGGCTTGGAGCCGCTGGGAAACCCCTGAGCCTGCAACAGAGCCTTTGCCCGGCCGCCATGCCAAGGCACAAGACCTGTCTTCCCCCCCACATCCTTCCCAAATCGTGCAGGTCCTGAGGAGGGGACTGGGGGGACCTGTGTGGGTACATGGCCTTGGTGAGCACGGCTGTGGACCCTGGGCCGTGTCCCCCGAGGGCACCGGCATCTCCCTGTGCTGCCACAGCTGCAGCTGTAGCCCAAGCTACGCTGCCAAGCTACCACCAGCCACGCACAGGGCTCTGTTCTACACTGGGATACTACAGCTCTTGCTGGGGAAATCCCAAGGATTGCAGACTCCAAGATGTACTTAGTTTCACTGGATTCTCCATAAGAGCCCCCATGAAGGACTCTGCCACATCAAGCAGAAATGTCAGAAGAAAGCTGGGAATGAACATCCTCAAAAATCCGATTTGTCAAAGACTGAACTCTTGCCCAGTCTAATTTAACCCCTGGCAGCACAGAGGCAAGTCTCAGAAATATCCATCCAGATACATAGCTCGAGTTTCTGGGATTTATTGCTGTGAAGAAAAACCAAAAGGAGCTGTAAGAAGTGCTGGGAGTAAGTTTCTTTCGGCTGACTGAATTTCCAAATAACAGAGAAGAGAATAACAACAATTTGGTAGAAAGTAAAGACTCTATTTGTCTTGTCTTGAGCTTCTCTGGCAACATCTGCATATCCCTGGTACTGCTGAGAACTGACATCAGCAGATCACAAAGACAGACTCAGACAAGGGCAAAGTACCATGACCTGAGGGGACATTGGCCTAGCAGGGAACAGGAGGTGCTCACAGAAGAGGCAGGTGCTGATGGTGTGACAGGTAGTCACTGCTCAGCCCAGCAGGTAACATGGGGCAGCCAGCCACGTTCCCTGGTCCTTCTGTTCCTGTCTGGAATGTTCAGCTGGAAAATATGATCATCCATGACTTAGTTGGTAGATGGAAATTATCATGAAAATCTAACTTCGTTATTTTTATAATTTCTTTAACTTCCATGTTTTAATCATTGCAGCCTAAAGCATGAGGTTATTATTAATTTCATATCAAAATTATATTCTCATTTTATATGCTAAATGTAAATGACAGAGAGGAAAATACACAGACAAACTTTTCTATCAGGCAAATATCCTTGAAAAAGTAAAATCAACTAAACTCTATCCCAGAACATTTCTGCCAGTTATAACTGCTGCATCATGTAGAACAGACACCTCCTTCTCTGCTCCCACAGCTCACGCAGAGCTCTGGCCTGGCAGCACAGCTGTCCCACCAGCAATGGTCACTGGGGGCAGGGCACCACCAGAGGACCAGATGCCTTGGCACATGTCTTTGGAAGCACACAAGGTCCTAATTGCTTGTTATTGATTTGGTTTCCAAATATTATTTGCTCGAATCTCACAATGTGTTGATAATTTGTTGATTACATCTTCACCTCAATGAAAATAGAGGGCAAATTAGAAATGTGAGTTGAGCATTGGTTTTTAAAAAATCACACTAGAAACAGGAGTTCAGCATTCATAGAAGAACTGGGAAGGACAGGCGGATTCGAGGCAGTGACTGTTACAATGACTGACTGCGACATCACGCATTGTATTCATGGGTGTGATATAATGACACAGTGTAATACACCTAACTTTTTAATTTTTTTGTAGTTGTGCCACCCTTGGGTGCATTTCAGTACCTGCAAAATGGATGTTGCGTTCTCTTGCAAGGATGAAGGTGAGCACCGTGGGGGGAGGTGGCAGAGTGTGCACGGGCTCATTGCGCTGGGGGCTCTCCTCTCAGCCCACGGGCTGCCCGTGGCCCCTCCACTGCGCAAGGGGAAAATGCAAATGGCACTCACAAGTGCACTCACACCCACACTCTATATTTTCTGTCGTAAAGGGACCTGAAGCCATTGCTGACATCTGCCTTCTGTGGCCTGTGAATGTTTAATGAGAGAAATATTCAGCTGCCAAACACTAGTAAACAAGAATAAACAGCTTTGATTGCTGTCATGCCCCTCTCCAAGGCAAAATGCACCAGAACATTTGACACATGCTTCAAAATCAATTTTAAAGACAGATAAAAGAGGGAAAATTTGTTTCTTTCTGGGCACTCTAATTAACAGAATTAATTATTTGTTATCTGGGTTCAAAAGCAGAGGAACAGCCAGTAGAAAGTAACCATCTCTTATAATATTTTCAGTTAATATTTTAGAAATGTTTTCCTATAGACAAAGGAAAAACATGTTAGCATTATTAGTTTATAATCTCCTCAATTTGGCTTGTCCTGTTAGTGGCTACAGTTGATCAACATTTGTAATAATGATTTAAAAGAATAAATAAATTCTTTTCCCATCCCTCCAAACACTTCCAATCTTTAAAAAGGTCTCTGTTAGCCACTCACCTGGTTTCACACAGTGCTTCTCACTTTCAGTGTCAAACAGGAGCAGCTCAGAAGGGCACTGGCAGCCCAGAAAGCTGTTGGGCCATGCAGGGATACACCCGCTTCCACAAGGGAGGGGCGCTGGGGGGGCTCTTCTCCAGCATTAGGGAGAAGTGACTTTCAGGCTTACGTTTTCTTACTTGGGCTCCATGTAGGAAAAAATTTGGATGAAATTTGATGATGACTCTCACCTGGGGGAAATTATGGACACAGTGGTAGAGCACGGGGGCAATTGTGAACTGTCTTGGTTTTTTCTGGGATGAATCAAGAGGGGATCTGGCTGCCGTGATGCAAACTGGGAGAAGGTACTTCAGCTCACTGCCAGAACAGTGGGGAAAGCAGCTGCTGGCTGACAGGGACAGTGGTCTGGACCAAGCCCTGAGCTTTTCCCAAATGCTTCAGCAGCAGCCCTGTGGGTCCGGGTACACAGACAGGACGTGTGCTGGGCTCCATCCCATCTCACCCAGGACAAAACACCTGCTCCACAGATCCCTGCATGACTCAGCCTTGCACCTTCCCTAACACTGTGGGACCAGTGCTGCACTGGAAGGATGTTAGTTTTAAGACCTGCTGGTTTCCTCAGCCCCTTGAGAGACTTGAGAGTCCCTTGAGAGCTGGCAAGGGGGTGCCAGGTCCAGAGCTGCCCCTGTGACCACTGGCTGCCAAGTCTTGTCTCTGTACTGTATCTGAGAGGCCAGAGCAGCTTGCTTTGATGGGCTGTTTTATACTGAGGAAGCTTTGGCATCAGTTGATGTAAATGATTAAATGCTCATCACTGATTATTTTTAATTATTTAGTGAGAGATTTCATCTGAGCTGATGACACTGCTCCTACCTCTAGAAGTCACAGATGCTCTGGTTCATAAGAGAGTGAATATTAATAAATGTTTTGGCACATGCAAAAAAAAAATCTGAAGTATTGTTAAAGCTGAAGAAAGACTTGAGAGATATTGAAAGTAATTATTAATGAAAATCACTGATGAATGAAATCAGTGCCTTGAGTCATAAGAAAACACATCCAGGTGGATGTGGGAGAGACCACGGGAGACCAGAGCCCAGGCTCTCTCTTTGCTCTAGGGAGTAGCAAAGAGCTTAAGTATGTAAAGTCCTTTATCTACCAAATAAAAGTATGACCTGCTGTGAAACCTTCCACATTTGAGCAGGATTTTGTGCCACACAAGCATCCTGCAAGGCACATGGTCCTTGGGAAGGTGCTGAAACAGAAAAGGGCGTTAGTAAGTCAGCCAGAAGTGACTGTGGCTGGCCAGGTGAGATATTCATAGTGCACCAACTGCGCCACAGCTCTCAGCTCACCAGACACCTTCCAGACTGCAAAGCAGGGACTGTCCTGCCATGATGCACAGCTTAGCAGGCTCATTACCTGGGGCAGGTAGGTCCCACTCCAAGCGCATCCAGGGCAGAAGTGAAGGGAGGAGGAAGGATGCTGCCCTGGGTTCATCTTTGCAGCACAGAGAAGAGAATTGCCAGGTTGAGTTCAGCAGAGGTGATTTCTAATACAAGCAGAACATTTTCTTGTTACAACTATTTACAAATAATAATCTGACATTTTATATATTTATTTAAAAGGTCAAATCTGTTGGGAAAATAATCCTGCAAGCAGCTTGCCACACATCCTTCCATGTGATTATTTTGTAGAGTGGCCACCAGTGGAGGCTGTGGGAAGGAGACCCTGCCTGCCCTCAGGACATGTCTTGGCCCACTGTCTGGCCTGGCCACACCAGAGGGAGAGGACTGGCAGTTGTTCTGCTGTGTGTTAGGCCAAACCACTTGCCAGCTGCTTCGGCAGTAGCCTGCCTTCTACTGAATCATCGTTTCCATCAGCATCCTCCATCCGCTTCTCTGGCGCTATGCACAGCGTGTTCCTCCCTGGTAGCAAAGGGAAGTTAGTCTCAGAGTTTATCAGAATATAAAGTCACTAATGCCTCCAGCATTTCGAATAGACTCTGCTACAGAAATTGATATTTTATGCAATGTGCTGTGTCACAGAACAGCTCAGAGAAGATTAGTTACTCACTGCAGGAGGAAGTGACGGCACTGCCAGCCAGTGCTCCAGATACCTCTTTCCCAGCCAGACCACACGGCGATGGCAAGGCTGAGCCCACACGGAAGCTGGGGTCACAGGGCAGAGCTGAACATGGCTGGGTGCCAGCTACCATGGCTGTGAAGGATGGTGGTGGTTAACTCCCGTGTGCCCCGGCAGCCCCAGGGTCTTGCTCCTCAAGGCTAACAAGTGCAAGTCTAAACCTCTCATTGCTCCTCTCTCAAAAGGTTCTCCTCTCCCCTCCTTTTCCTCCTCCCAGCTGAGTGCCACTGCTCACCTGTGGCCACAAAGACACAAGACACAAGAGTAGGGAACAGGTAATGAGAACAGGTGCAAACACAGTTTTGGAATGATGTTGCTTCCTGTCCTGAGGTGGAAAATCAGCATCCTCCTTCCCAGTCAAACATCACAGTTTATTATGCTACTGTCCAATACTTTCCAGCATGGAGGATGTTTCAGATTATAATTCTCCATCCAAGGTATTTGCCTGAGGCTTTCCCAACCCCAAGATTTTCTCCCAGCCACCTGGTTGGCATTGCAGTGGGTGCGGAGGTCATTTAATTACACCAGAGTATTCCCAGCTTCTTTGCTCTCCTGACACAGCCTCACAGGGAAAACCAACAGTGAGTGGGCTGGGAAGGGCTGAACTGAACTGTTGTGTATCTTCTCAATGGAGCGATAATAGTGCAACAAAACAAACCTCATGGGACTGGATTGTGTGCTGTCCTGGATCTCTCGGGTGCTGCCACTCTCTTTCGACACCGATTCCCCATCCCAGCTGCTCCAGCAGAGAAGCAGAGCTCCCAGGCTGGGAGCGCTGCCAGGCTGGGAACAGTGGGGAAACCAGGCGAGGAGCACAGTGAATGAGTTGGTTATTCATTAGCAGCAAACACTGAACAACACTGCTCTGCAGAGGCAGCAGAGGAGACTTTTTTCTGCAGGACATTGTAAATCTGTGCACATTTCCACTTCTGGTGCTCTCTCCCTTTCTCACTCCTTTCCTCTCTTGTTCTCTCTCTGCCCTCTCTCTTCTTTCCTTATTGCAATGCTTTTCCCAAGCTAGATTTTTCTGTGAATTAGGTTTTAATGCCTCCTCATGAGAGGCAGTTTTTCATGTTTTATATCTCCATCAATTAAGATTTCTCACTTATCACCAGTAAAACTGGAGTTTTGATTAAATATGATCCAGCAGCTCTAAGCACATAGTTTGTATTAATTTCAGGGCATCATTATATGCCAGTGGTATTTATATAGGCTTATATATCAAATATACTGTGTGTATATAAGCCAAGACTTTCAGAACAAATACTAGATAAAGGAGCCATAAGAAAAGAAAATGAAAGAAAGTCTCTCACATGGTCCAGCCACAGAGCATTTATTGAGCCCCTTCATGAAGGTCATGGAGAAAATGGTGGGGAAGGGACATTTTCAGGGACCAGGAGAGCCCTGGGAAGAGCAGGATCAAGCCTGATGCTCCTGCAGCAGGAGAGCCAGAAGATGCAGAAGCTCATGCATGCACAGACTTTCGCTTTTCTTCTATTGCTTTGCTAAACTGCCTTATCTCAACCTACTAGTTATTTTCCATCTTATTTTCTCTCCCTTGTCCTGCTGGGAAGGGCAGTGATAGAGTGGCTTGGTGGAATACTGTCTTCTTCAAATAAGTAGAAAAATGTTGACTTCAGAAGTGGAAGGCTGGATTTTAAGATTAGAATGATCTAACAACCTCATATGCAACGTCTTCTACAATGTCTTTGGTTGGTTCTTGTCCCAAGCCAAACTCCCAGGTATTATACAGAGACTGTCCCTGCAAGATTCCAATCTGCACTGAGTAACTCCCACCACAGGAGAATCATTCCTACCTATTGGAACAACTGGTCAGGGGCTAATTAGTGTTTCAAAGACATTTTATGACTAGTTTTCTACTTTGAAATTATGGTTTTGAATCCTGTAGGATGCTTTGCAGATCTCATTAGAGTATAAACAGAACAATTTTAAGTAAATTTATACTTCGGCTTTTCTGTGATTTTACTTGTTAGGACTCCTAATCCAATGACAGAAAGCAAAAAGGAGAGATCAGATATTAAGATTACAGTTTATACTAGGATGTTGAAAAGAAATCAAAGTAAAATCATGGGTTTGAAGCTGTTAAGCAGTACATTCCCTCTGCTGTGTGCAGTTTTGCCTCCTTGATGCCAGTGGCTCCAGAAGCCATCTCTCATAACAGGTTCTGGTTTTACCTGGAGCTCATGCAAGGCTTGGAAGTTAATTATAGTTCTAATATTCTTGCTAATGAATTTGAGCATAATTATGGAGTGGAATGATTTCAGAGGTACTTTATGTGAATACTAATTGCTGTCTTCAAATGTTGGGTAACTGGCTTCCTCACGGGAGCCCTGGGAGGGAGTGCGGAGGGGAGCCCAGTGAGCCCTGCAGGCAGAGGGACGGGGTGCTGGGAGCATGGTGGGGGCTATGCCTGTGACACATTTCCCTGTGGATGGAGGCCATGGGAACACTGAGATGGCCAGGAGAGGGGTGCTGGTCTGGGGGCCTGCCTGGGGCTGCCTGTCTGAGGCCTGGTTGCCTTCCCGTCAGGCTGTCAGTGTGTGCCACAGGCAGGTGTAAGGATGCCCAGTCCTCAGGTCTGTCCAGAGAGGTGGGATTCAGCCAGCACAAAGGCCTGGGGGTACCAGGGCAGGGGTTTCTCTCGCAGTGGGCTGTGGCATATGAGGGCCAGACCCTCATGGGTCAGTGTCCCAGCGCTGTGAGCACTGCCGAGCCACAGTGGCTGTGTGTCTGAAAACCCATTAACAGGTGGTCATGGATAGGTAGATGCTCTTTGGAATGATCTCTGATGGAGAGGAGGTGTTCCAGCAGAACAGCAGGTAGAAGGACACTGAGGAGGCTCCAGCTGCCAAATGGGCCTGGGTAACTTGAACAGAGAACAGAGAGCCTGGATTTTACAGTATCTGCACAGCTAATAAAAACAACAGAATTATGTTCCTTCAGGCAAAACAGCATGGCTGCTTCTCTGCCTCTTTTTCATGTCTCATTTTATGCTTGCAAGTCATTCCAGGAGTCTGAGACATGACATTTCTCTTCATATGGTCTCTGTCTTAAGGCAAAATTTAACCTCTGGGAAAGCTTATCAGTTTGAGAAGTTTTGCAAAGATCAATAAAAATGGCAATGATTATTGAAATGGAAGCTTGTGGGTTACATTGAATTAATGCAATATCTGTATTGAGATGTGTTTTCTTTCTTTTGAATAATTTAATAAAGTTCAAATCTCCTCTGAGAGAAAGAATTAATTGAGCAAAATGTTAATTAAGGAAAATAATTTTTTTCACAGCACTGTTCTTCAAATGAAATAATATTGAGTGAAATGACTGAAGTTTACCTTGATTAAAAGTGGTGTTGGTGCTTGCAAAGTCTCAGAGCGTGCGCACTCCCTGTGCCTGGCAGAATCCGAGCTTCTCTGGGTGATGATGCCATTGTGAGCATCCCACAATCCCTTCTTCAGCCCTTCTGGACAGGGACAAATGGGAGATGCATGTTTACATCCTTATGCTTACTTATTTAAATTTGAAACTATTTCCTTGCCCTCATTCTCATCAAAACACTGATGGGATTGCAGAACAGGTCAGATACGGGATATGTTTCAGCGTGTGATTTACCCGGATTCCTGTAGCCTAGCATCCAGTGGTAAAATGTACATTCATACACAAGCATATTGGTACATGTCAAGAGAGACAGTAGAGTCACAGTCTGTGCTGAAGCTGCCTGCACCATGCAGTGATCGATCTGTACAGACAGTTACCCAATGGTCATTCACTCCCATGGACACTGAGATCCACATGCACAGCACATGGGAATTTGCACCCCTAAGAGTTCCTAACCTTTCCCAGAAAAGGCTGGGTGATGAAAACCAGCAGGACCCTATGGAGGAAAGGGAGGGTAACAGGTTCAGCAGCACAACCCAAAGTGGTAACCACCCACCCCAGCCCTGCTGAGACTGTGCCAAATGATGGTGGAGAGCACAGGAACACAGGAACAGAGGTAATGGCCTGGGTGTCCTGGGTGTGACTTTCTCTAATGTTTAGGTAATGCTTCCAGATTTCTGTAAAGGTTAGAGGTCAGTGTTTATTTTGTGCTATGATTTGCTCTTATCAAAACAAGGCAAAAGCAGAATTCCCCTCCTGCTGCCAAGGACACATCACCCCATCTTACATGGCAGGGAACACACTGCATCCCTATGGATAAACCCTGTGTAAGAAATGAGTAAATAAGTAGGACTTAGAAATGTACCTGATCTGTTTTCTTGCAAAGTATGGGAGGAAAGGCTTAGAAAGTTTCTCATAACATTATTTTGACTTGGCTTAACTAGATGAAGCTCATGGGCTGTGGCCTCCCTAAGCTGTCATCTGGCAGGCATTCGCTTTCCTGCAGTTATTCTCTTGTCATCGTGCAACTCCCATGATTCTTCCTCGGGCTCTTTGCAGCATCTCTCGGCCTCAGACACTCTGAAACTGCCCCCCCAGGCCCCAGTTCCCCGTGGCCCTGTGAGCCAGTCCACTCTGGTTTGGGTTAATGGCCAGGAAATGAGCTCTCAAGCATGAGGGTGGTGGGAGCAGAGGATGTGAATTATCAGTCGCTGGGTTCCCTCTGGCTGCTCCTCTGCTGACCTCAGTGTCTCAGCACATTCATCCCAATTGCTGTTAAGGCTCATGCACAGTAAACAGGATCCTCCCCTCCCCTCCCCTNCTTGAAAAGGAGAGTCCAAGTTTGGACTTTGGAATTAATTATTACTGATCAAAGTATGTAAATTCATGAACACGTTCATAGGTGGCTGGCTGATGCAGGAGTGCACATCACCAGAAAGTTGTGCGAGGGCACACACGCACCTTGGGCAGCCAGGCATGCTCTGTTCCTTCGCACCTTGCTTTAGTGAGTGGCTGCAGAGGTAAATTACTGATTGTCTAATTTGGTGGTGGTGGCGCCTGCACAGGGGGATGCGCAATGAAAGTGAAATGAACTCTGAGGATAAGGCACTTAGCAGATAGTGAGAGAAGGAGCATTTCTTTGATTTTATACAAATCCTCCCTCCAGTGTTCTGCTTTTGATCTTTGCATGGAAGGACAAGTTTTATGTAAGACAAATGTCTATCAAAGTTTTATTTAAAAAGCATGCTTTCAACAGAAGGTGGCACACTGATTAAATGTGACATTTGAAGCAAAGCAGCCTAAACAGCCCAGGAATGCAGAAGGATTAAATTGAGGCCTCACATGAAAACTATCACTGTGTTATTAGGCAAGTGGAGCCGTTCAGGCAATGGAGTTTGGGTGCTCCTAATCCATGCTGACAGAAAATAGTTAATATTTGCACAGTTGTAATTTTTTTCTGCTCTCTTTTCTGGTTAATAGAGCATGACAGTGCACCAAACATTCTTCAGCAGCTCTACTCGATGTAATTCTGGGAGCAAATAACAGTTATCTCTTGGAAATAGTGCCTGGCTCTTGGGGTCTGCTTGAAAGGCCTCGTTTATGGTCCTAACTGAGGTGGTTCAGAGCTCCTGGGAACCAAGGGCACAGAACCAGTATCACCACACCAGCAAACTGCAGAGCTGGAGCAAAGCCTGGGAATGGACAGAATCTGTGGACTCAGGAGATCCTGGGAAAAGGCACTGAGGGCTGCAGCTCGTGGAGGACTCTTACATGGACACCACAGCTGCCCTCATGATGCCCACACCACCCCTCAGAGCAGCAAGAGCAAGGGTAAAATGTAGCAAATTCCTTGGAGACAGACACAATTCTAAATGCATGTTCAGCCCAAAGAGAGGGAGAGCTCTTTTGCCTTACGCTGTGCTTTGCAAAGCCATTCCAACGTCATTGTTTTTCTGAACTGCCATTGCAGTTCAAGGCACCGTGAGAGCCCAGCTCAGCACTATACACACTTCTTGTTGATCACTATTTCCTTTTGTCCAATCCATTCTCTTGTCCACAGTCAGAAATGTCAGAGAGTCACATTTATTGCTGTAAAGAATTGTCCAGCAGAAAGAAGAAGTGAACTTTGAGGACCATAAGTGATTCACAGAGGATCAATCCCAGTTTCCTTTAGTCTGTAACACGAGTTTCTATTCTCACCTTTGTACTTCTGATGGACATAAATATGAAAAAATCAAGTGAACCTTCTAATTTATTTCCATGTCATATGGTTCGTATCAGAGACCCAGCTGGCACATGCAGAGGCTTCTTCATTCCTTCCAGAGTGCAGTTTACGAAGCACAGCAGAGAAAAACGAGCCAAAGCACAATGGCAGGTGTCAGCAGCACCAGAGACATAGGTCTCTGTTCCAGTAGCCGTGGGAGCTCTGTGCCACTGTCCCTGCTGTGTGCAGCTGGATCAGCTCAGTCAGAGGAGAGCGTGCACCACTGGAGCCTTTGGCACTGCTGGCACTGCTGGACACCCAGCCAGGGGAGGGCAGGTGGCTGAAGAGAGGCCCTGGTTCCCTTCCTAGACAGAAGGACCTGACCAACCCAGTCCCACCCTCCCTCAGGCTGCTGGGTCTGTCCGTGCGTGATGCCAAACCCTCCATGAGCAGAACTGTGCTTGGCTCAACATCTGGCCAGAAGCTCCTGACAGTGCACCCTCTTATGAGGTTTGATGGTTTTACCCAGCAAGAAAGTCACGGGGCTGCTGTCCGCCCAGGGGAAATGCATTGTTAATACTTGTCCTAATTTTAAACCAAACTCTCTTCCCCCGTTCCTCCACCATTTCTATCCAGGCAGGGGAGTGCAAGTGCGAGTGCAGATGAATATCCTCTTGCTGAAATATCCTGTCCTACCCCAGCTACCTGGCGGCTCATGGACCAAGCAGGACTGCAAGGGGTAAATACCGGCAGCGCTGAAGATTCTGCAGATCATCCAGGCTCTCATTAGAGAGCTGAGTCTCCAGTCAATGGACCAGCATTGCTAATGGCCCTGCACTGAGATAGTGACTGTGTCACACTGAATACCCAGCCATTAGAGACCAGAGTGTGTTAGGAGACCAAAGTAACATTGAGTGTCAGACAATGGTATCTGGGTAAAATCTTCAGTGCCTCCTAATTAAATAAATGGTTCTTTGAATCATGAATGGTACGAGTTTTAAATAGGGCTGACATTAAAATGTTCAGGAAGAGGCTTTGTTTGTGCAGATTGATGAGGTCTGAGCAGGGAGAACTGTGGGAGCTTGTTATGGGAAAGCATCACCCCATTCAGCACCAAGACCCCACAGGGGCTGCCAGGGGGCTGGCACCTGTGGGAGGGACACACGCTGCCTTTGGATCTGAGCTGAGCCCCATCCTCTGCTCCTGAGGCTTGTCCTGGTGTGTAATGGCTGGATCTGCCCTGGCCCATGGCAGGGCTGACATGCCACAAGTGTAGGGGTGGGCTCGGAGCACAGTGAAGCACCTGCAGCCCACCTTGTCCTCTCCCAGGGGCTCACCCACAAGCACTGTTTTGACAGCATTTTCCTACACTGTTAACTAGAAAAAATGGATTCTAGGAGAGAGTTCTCTGTTTGCTCCTGCATGGGAATGGCCAAGACAGCTGCCCTTCCTGGGGTGGTACCAACATCAGGAAAACACTCCTCACTCACTGGGAGGAGCTGGGGAGGGGCAGGAGCCAGATGAGGAAGTCTGGCTGTGCAAAGACCTTCTCCTGACACTGATAAATGTGATGAGACTGTGATGCCAGGGTATTTACCATGAGATCAGGTCTCCAGAGATGCTGGCACATGGCCGGTGCATTTCCAGGGCCACCAGCTGCAGCAGGTTGCTGCTCCTGGATGGAGCAGTGAGGGAATGGCAGCAAGCAGTGCTGCTGCAAGTGGATCCCCTTATAAATTGCCTGGAGAGATCCTGAATGTCAGAGTAATGCTGGAGGTGGGAATATTTTTGCTAATTAGAGCAAGAGTGGGAAAGTGGAGAGGGCAAGTTCCATCTCTGTATTTGCGCTGTACAGTCCAACATTTCCTTCACTGCCCAGAGTCCTTCCTGTTCCCCTAATGCCTTGCCTGGAAAGAATAACACATAGGAACAAGGTCATGGCTGCAACAACTATAGTTACATCACAAAATAACGAAGGACAGGAAGCGCTGCTGACCCAGAAGGCAGCACTGTTCCCAGACCAGCCATGGTGCAGGGGGATGGGTCAATCACCCGAGCAGGGCTGGGGGGCCCCGGGGACTCACAGCTGGACCTGCACCTGGGCTAGCACTGCAGGCAGAGGTGAGAACAGGATCCTGCTACAGAGTGTGACACAGACATGAAGAGTCTTTGCATGTGAGATGTGGGCATAAGGGGGGAAGAAGCACATGAGGGAGCTCAGCTCATAACTCTTCACTCAAACTGTGAGGGAGAGTCTGCTCAGGTCTGCATCCTGCCCTGGAAACAGCCGAGGGATGTGCACTAGCGACTGACATTTTTAGCAACATAAAAATGTGAATAATGAGAAAATTTGATTTCGTACCAATCTGATTAGAGAGATTTAGTACTGATTTAATAAAAGAGAGTATCTGTGCCATATGCTCAGCTGGTGAAATAAGTCATTTGGTTAGAATGGAGAATCCCAAAGGCATTCCTGCCCAACCTGGAAAGTGAACCTGAACAGCTGCTGTATGGCAGCTCAGTGTGCTTCAGGCGATAGCTTCCCCCAAAAATAGAGAAAATGATGGCGATCACAGAACAGCTGGCAGGAGATGCCCACTGAGGGCTGTGTAATTCCACATGGAGACTGAGAGATGATCTCATGCGGGGCCATCATATAAGACTGATTTCACCCCATGCACGGATGTAAAACCTGGATAAAGGAGAGTGGTCTGAATCCTTTAGGACACTGAAGTATGTTGCTTTGGAAGAAAAACTTCTCTGTCTCATACACATTCCTGGAAGGCTGCCAGAGATCACTGGATGCTCTCCACTGGATAGCTTTCCAGCTGCTCTTCCCCAGGCTTGGAGCATTCCATGGGGTTGTTGTGACCCAAGTGCAGGACCCAGCACTTTGCCTTATTGGTTCTTATACTGTTGGTCTTGGTCCATCGAACCAGCCTGTCCAAATCCCTCTGAAGAATCCCTCCCTCCCTTCCTGCCCTCTGGTAGATCAACACTTCTACCCAACCTGGTGTCATCTGCAACTGACTGAGGGAGCACTTGATCCCCTCGCCCAGATCATTGATAAAGATATTGAACAGAATGCTATCACTATGCAAATTGATGTATCATTAATAACTAAGGTGCATTTTTCCTTGACCAAGTCTGGCAAATATCCTATTTCCATTTCATGAGTTGTGCATCCCCAAAAACTTTTAGTGTGAGTGTTCTCCATTCCCTGGTACTAACCAGTTTTTTGCTGGTCTAGATTTGGGGAAAATTGGTTTGACAAGGAAGAGAGTGTTGGAATTTTTCTTGACTATTTTTTCCTCTCTCTCCTTTTTTTTTGTTTTTGGTGGTTTTTTTTTTTTTTTTTGGTTGCTATGGAAACAGTCCTTCCTTATTCAAAATACTTTGATGGTACCATTTCCTATTAAGGTTCCCATTTTCTTGCTGTCTCTGTCACACTGAGCTAGTCACAGTTCCTCCAGTGGTCGCTGCCCCTGCACTGCCCTGGGGGTTGACATTTGTGTATTACAACAGAGTTAAAACCAACATTTCCCCCCAGATCACTTGTTCTTCACAGTAGTGGTGCAACAGGACAAGCAGAGCTCTCAGGCTCTGTGGTGCCCACAGCCTCAGGGGCTGTTCTGCTCCTCATCCCTCCCTGCCAGCAAGGGAGTGGCACAGTGGAAAACAGGCACCTTGGGGTTTGGACCTAGTGGTTGTCAGGATCCAGATTCTGCTTCATCCAGTATTTGTAAAACTTTTGGGTAGAAAATTCTGGGGGTTTTTTCCCTCACCTACATCTCTTCCTATCATTACTAATCTCAAATTAAGATCTACCAAACCTGTTGGCCACGGACTCACGGATGGGTCTTGTGGTAAGTGGAGGGAAAGGAAGAAACACATGAAAGTTTTGAACATACACTTGAGGTAGGCAGATCTTCAATACACAGGTCAGATTTATTCATTTTGGCAAACTGTTCTGCCATGGGCTTTAGGGAAGTGCTTTCTTTAGGATGTCAGGCTTGGTCAGTGGGGTGTGCAGTACACCATGCTCCTCATTCATTTTGATCAGACACCAGAGAAGACAGAAGGAGTGCTTGGACTAAATTGTATAAATCTTGTTTCACTTCCCTGCAAAAACTGGCAACCTCTTTGTCAAACTTCTGAAAAAAACAGGGCATCAATGTTTGACAACAGTTCTGATTGCTGAATTAATGCTGGTAATTATATTATCAGTTTATCTCCATATATTCCATTAAAAGCTCTCCATTATTCAAGACACACCTGTGCACATTATTTTCAGAGATATCTCAGACTTGTTAAAGTTTTCTCAAGTATCTAACAGTAGGTGTAGGCTTCCCTTCACATTTTTGTTGTGTCTACCTCGCAGCTGATGATTGATGTTCTTTTTTATCATCACGCTGGAGTCAGAATCTGCGCTGATGAATGTTGCTGTTTGTCGTTTTCCTCCCACTCAAGATTCTCAGCATGATCCTAATGCCGATAACGCAGAACCTGGGACTCCTCTTTCAAACCCGGCTCTGTTTATCAGTGCTTAATGGCTGCAGCAATTAATTTTGTTTTCACTGAGTTTTCTCAGCTATTCCCCTGCTTTTAATGCAAATTTGGTATGAGAAGGCACTTATGTGTTTGGAAAAATAGACCAGCAATATAAGGATATCCCTTCCTGAAAAATTAGAAATTATGCAAATCTCAGTTTTATATTCTGAGATTAGGGTCAGGTTAAGGGTAGTGAAAATCTTCAAGAAGCCAATGTTTATGCAGGTCTGTATGGATGTCTCATAAGGTGCTCTCAAAGAAAACAGAAATGCAGAAAAAGGCAGAAAAAAACCAATTCATTGACCAACAGTGAGATGCTCGCTGAATGTTGCACACATTTTGCAGCCGTGACACAAACGTGTGCGCAAGAAGGGCCGGAGCTGGGAAGGAAGGGTGGGCACTGAAACCAGAGGGTGCAGCAGAGTCTCTGCCACGGGCGAGGGGTGTCCATCCCCAGGGACCATGGGTGGTGCAAAGAGCAGAAGGTGCAGTACAAGAGAACATGGACTGTGACACCAAGACTGGGCCTGGCTTTGGGCAGGTGCTGCCAGTGTGGGGCTCACTGGGGCTTTTGTGGAACAGGATACAGCAGCTTTCATCTGGGCACAAGGGCCTGTACTCTGAGTAAGAAAGGAACTTCTTTGCTTTAAAGCTTGCTTGTGATTAATTTTAACCTAAGTCTGATGAGAACTCTGTCTCTCCACCAGGCTCAATGGCGTGTCCATGTCATAGGTTATGGCAAGATGATACAAGTGATGATGCAATGATAACTGGACAGGTGAGCAGTGCATACAGTGCAAAGAATTGCAACAAAACCTCTATGACCTCGTTCATGCAGTAATGAATGATGGCATGGGCAGAGAGCTTGGGACCCTGGATGCTTGTCCAGAAAATCAATGAAATGACAAATATAGCTAGTCTGATTTCTTCCTGACCTCTTCCAATCACCTTTTAATTCTTCACAATCGTGTCTGTTGTCTGTCTGGCTCTTTGCACTTCCCATGTGCTCTTATGTTTTGTTAAAAGGAAGAAAATAAATAGAATTATTTTTCCCCAGGAACTCACAAGCTCAATTTTGCTGCATCAGCTTTGTGATAAGTTAGCTTCGGGAAACAACTGACAGCCTATTTCTCCTGCTCTATTTAGGTGAAAATCAGCTGGGTCTCTTAACTGAAATGTTTTAAGCTTGTTTTTGTCAGGTAATAAAATTGTGTTTCTTTCTATAACTGAATTCCTTGTGATGTCTATTTCAAAGGCTGACATTTCTAATGCACTAACAGCCTGAGCAGTAAAGAGCTATTCAATTCCAAGTGTAAACTCATCCAGAGATGTTTTAAAGATCTAAGAAAAGGTCGTCAAGGACACCAACACGATGATGTGGATCCTTCACACTAACACTGTCCAAGATGCTGTTTCAGCAGAGGAGAGAAGGGATTTGGCATCCAAGTTCATTAAGCAAAGTCAACAATCTTTGCATCTCATGGATAGCAGGAGCTTACAGGCTAAAAGCAATCACAACGGGGAAGCTTGAAAAAGCAGCGAATTACAATAAAAGACTGATAAAGTCTACAGTAATTTTCTACTTCTTCCGTTTATCTGGAGTCCCAGGTTGGTGCCCCTTTTCTGGAATTCCTGCTTGCAGATTTCATTTTGTGCATTCACACAAATGGTTTGTTTTAGGTCTGGTTTTTATTTATTTATTATTGTGTGAAACACCACCAATAATTTTTTAACTTTATCTTAATGCTAACTGATGTCACCTGGCAATTTCTGAAGTCTGCTGGCATTCTTGGCCCTATTGAAGGGTCTGTCTGTGTATTTCCTGCACTTTTTGCCTCCCTGAGATGCTGTTCAGGCACCAACTATATTGTGGAGCTGTCTGTGCAAGGTCAGGGGTGGATCATGTAGTGCACCTGACCACAGAGCCGCAGGCAGCACTGGGTTCTTGCTGTGGGAGCTGGTGTCACAGGCGGGGTGTCAGCCAAGGTGTCCCCATGGCTCTGGGGTGGCTGTCACCCCATGGTCCTCCCTGATGAGAAATGCTGATCTTCACCTCATCATCTGAGCCCAGTGGAACTGTCCCAGGGTGTCATCCTCTGCACGTCACGCCAGATGACCACACCACCTGCTCTGGGGTCCGTGGCGTGGCTGGGAGAGGCCACCCCAGCCCACGCCGTTGGGTCTGTAAAGGCCTCTTGACTTCGGCCCTCTGGTCTCTGGCACGAGCAGGCAGCCACCAGAAGATCCCTGACATACTGTGTTCTGTAGAAATCAAATGTTGCTTCCTCTCCTTTTTCCACTCTATTTTATAAACATTTGTGTGGTTTATAAACATTTTTCAGAAGGTATTGTCTCTGCAAGTTGTTATAAGTAAACTCTGTTGTTTGCGTTTTCCCTCAGCCTGTCCTGAGGCACGTGTTGTTTCAGGGCATTTGGCTCTCGTCGAGACTTTGTTTGCCGAGGCTGTAGATATGTTTGTGATTTTTTTTTTAATTAGTTCAAATTTTTATTTGTCTTACAAAGAGGAACAAGGAGGAAAAAACCTCCCAGTTTTGCATTCCTTGTAACAAATGTCTGCATGGAAATGTAATGGGGAAACCTTTAAAAGAGGAAAGTGTGGGAGTGACAGCAATATCCCACCAGAGAGCTTGGCCCTGGTGCCACTGTGGCTCCATGTGTGGGCTGTGGCTCTGTCTCTTGGAGCGCACAGTTATCCACATGAGGCACCTCTCTGTATAGCAAGGGAAGACCTTTAAATTGCTTCATTTTCAGGTTAATTGCACGCTTGCAGTTTCATTGCCTACACAGATGTTCCGTAACTCCTGAATCCTGAAGCTTTTCCATGTTTGATATTCCTGGAACAGCTGCCCCGTGGTTTGGTACCTGTGGTGTGGAGTGCCAGCTGTTTCCATGGCAGCTCCATCACATCAGCCCATCCTCAAAAACTTCAGTGGTGTTTCCTAGGAATGATTAACTGCATGTGACAATCTTGCTGGTGTTTTTGTATCAATTCCTTCAAAGGAGACACAGAGAAAACATGCAATTGTCTGTTGTTCAGTTGTCAAATCTCTGTGATTATTTTCTCCACAAACCGAAGGGAGCCCAGCATTAACTTGCTGCTTTCGAAACTGCCAGTGGATAATTTGGATCTTTGCTACAGAAACTGAATGAAGCAGAGCACTTTTCTGGGGATGCTGAACAGAAGTGAGTGCTCTCAGAAATGTTTGAAATCTGCACACCCCAGAGGAGTGGTAGAGGACCGTGCACAAACTCTGCCAGGCAAATTACAATTTCCAAAAGCAAGTTTTGCCCTCAGAGACCTGCTTCAGAGATGCACCCCTGGGCTCTTGTTGGACTGGAAATTGCTTGAACCAGGGGCTGAAAAATCTTAAGATCTTTCATCCAGGATCTTGGTTTGCCACTATGAGTGTGACAAAGAAAAACAGCCCCCAAAATTATTATTGCTTTGAAATTTTGTTGTTTGTTGGTTGTTTTTGTTGATTTTTTTAAAACCTTTTTTCAGATGTTCCTGTTAGGGTCAATGCTTAAATAGAGCAGCTGGAGGGAGGCAAACCTGCCCCTCTACACAGCACTGGTGAGGCCACATCTTGAGAACCATGTCCAGAGCGGGAGAGACATGGAGAGACTGAAGAGAGCCCAGCAAAGGGCTCTGGAGAACCTCTGCTGTGAGGAGAGGCTGAGAGAGCTGGGATTGTCCAGCCTGGCAGAGAGGAGGGTCCAGGAAGACCTGATTGTGGCCTTTCAATACTTAAAGAGGCCCCATAAGAAAGATTTTTTAGCAGGGCCTGTTACGATGACGCTGCCAGAGGGCAGGGCTAGATGGGCTGTTAGGAAGAAATTCTTCCTTGTGAAGGTGTGGAGGCATGGAGGTTTCCCAGAGAAGTTGTGGCTGCTTGGGCACATCCCTGGCAGCGGCCAAAGCCAGGCTGGATGGGGCTTGGAGCAACCTGGGATAGTGGAAGGTGTGTCTGCCCAGGGCAGGAGAATGGGACTGGATGGGCTTCAAGATCCCTTCCAACCCAAACCACTCCATGATTCTGTGATCCCACACACCATCCCAGTGTGACAAACCCTTCATGGTGCAGACCTGTGGAACAACCTCACCCCTCTGAATGGAGTGGAGCAGCTCTGCCAGAGCTGCACTGTCACATTCTCCTGTCTGGGGCTCCCCAGGTCAGCACAACAAATTACAACGTGTGGAGCTGTTTACAGGTTGAAGCCAATGTCTTGTTCTTAAGAGAGGCTGGGGATTGTGGAGGAAAGAAGAGCAACACAGTACTTAAGATAAGTGTGTGTAGAACATTAATTACATCTGTTTACAAACACAAATAATTTCTCAAATGTACTTTGAGTATTTGTTTTTACTGCTATCTTGTTATTTTCTAATTTCCTTTATAACACCAACAGAAAAGGGGGAAAGCACTTTTCCATCAGTCTGTCTAGAGAGTACAGAAAATACTTTATTTAGAGCTTTTGCAGCTCTATCTTATCTTTTCCTTTCTGAAGGATTTGATCATGAATTATATATTCCATCATGACATGAAATATTTAACTCATGCTCTTCAATTCCAGTTCAACTTCCCATACAAAAAAATGAGTTTGAGCACAGAAAAGACCAGGTACATAGACACAAATCCATTAGTACTTATATCAGCCTTCCCCTGTCCAGGGCCAAGATCAACAGGGCTGAGGCCTCGGAAGGCTTCAGGTGGTTGGCGCTGCTCTGTGTGCCATTCCCTTAATTACAGGAGAGACTTGGCTTCAGTGGATGGATTGTGCAAATATGAATTCAGGCTTGATGCTCTGAGCAAATGCCTGGAGATTTCTAAAGGCTGCGAGGAAAAGACATGAGAAAGATGAAGTGCAATAACTGTTGTTCACACCATGAAGCTCTTCCCTTGTATCAGGATTTCTCCAAGCTGGCATGAAGGTCACAGCAGTGTGAGGGGATGGCAAAGGTTAAGGGAAGATGTGACCTTCATACTGGGGCCCCTTGCTGACACTTTGCTGAGGTTCTGCTGCGCTGGATGAGATCTGGTACAAACCAGACGTGAAACAGGTCAAGAGCTGTGAGCAGGTGCATTCAATTTAATTTTAATGACTGTGCATATGATTGGTTAAAAAGTAGGAGTTAGAAGAAATTCCGACTTTGTTTCCAGAGGTATAAAGGCAGGTACTGTATAGTTCCACACAAAGCCACTTGCTCTGGTTGCCCAGATGTGTCATGGTTATTGATTCCTTGGCACCACCTGTAAGAAAAATAATAGAGGAAACCATAAAGGTGACTTTTTCCAGCTAAAGACATTACATAAATATTTGTTACACACACAAATGGAATATATCTAAGTTCTGAATTCAAGGTGCTTGTGGAAAATGTAATTTCTAGAACAAAATAACAGCTTGTCTTACCCATAGCCCAGCATGTGCAATTGCATAAACAGACTTGTCCAGGACTTGAAGAACAAAAGCCCAGAGGCTCAGGATAGAGGAGTGCACACCGTTAGCTGCCCCATGTCCTCATGTGCACATGCCAGAAGGTGGAATAAACAGAAGGTGGAATGAAGACACAGCTGTTTCCCTATCTGGGCATCTCTGGGTTTCTCTGAAAGAAATGGCAAATCTTAAAGGTAACACTTTCCCTGAATTCTGCCCCTCAGTGTTTGGGATGGAAGCATTAATCCTGTAAGTAGGTGCTTATCATGCAATTGAAATCCTTACTCATAGTGGGTAGATTTTGTACATGAGGGTAAGGTGTGGCTGTGTGTAAATTTTCCAGTCTCAGTTTCTAAACTAGCAAAGAAAAGTGCACTTTTCTGGGCCAGTAAAAACAGATCACTTGTTCCGTGAGACATCACTATGTCTTCCACAGCACTGGCACCACGCTGGAGTTATGGACTGTGGTGTTTCACAGGGGAGTGCCTGCTGGCTCCCTCTGGCTCATTTCCCATTACTGGCCTGAAGGGTTCATTCTATGAACTGCAGAGCTCCACCATCACCTGCAGGACACGTCCTTTCCTGGGTGAAACTTAGGGGAGAGTTCATGCGATTCCTACTGTTCCCAGTGTCTCATGGCTCTCCTTCTGGGGGTCATCTCTGGTGATGTTGTGAGGAGAGAGGTCCCCAGCAGATGGGGAGGACCCCCTGGTAAGCCAGACTTCCCACTCTTTGGCCAGGGAAATTACACTGTTTCAGTGATTATTTATCCTTGCCTGTAAATGTAAAAAAGAAAAAAAAACCAAAAAATGGCACCTGACAATTCTGATTTGTGTCAGTTTAGTCTCAGCTTCTATACTTATAACTTAATTTTTTTTTTTTTTTTATTCAGGGTATGAGGCAGGGAGTGCTGAGTGTTCTGCAGAGCTGGGGCAAGTTTTACCCCTGGCTGGTTTGTTTTGAGAGGTTTTGTATGAAGATGGAAAAATAAAAAATCCCAAACTGAGCTAAACCTCCGTGGGTGCCTCCTGCACTGTGGGTGTGCTGGCCAGGCTCCGTGAGGGCAGGGCATCCTGCTGTCCGAATGGAGAGGAGTGTGAGGTGCTCCCAGCCAAAGGGCAAGTGCCTTCCTGGGGGTGGCAGGTGGCTGGGAGACAGCTGAGCAGCACTGATGGCAGGGGGTGCTGGGGGGAAGGAAGATTGCTCTTCCAGTGCTCAGAGGGGCTGGCTCTGCCCCACAATGCCACCCTGTAGCTCAAAAAAACCCCATCAAAACCCAAAACCAAACCACAAGACCACTGCACATAACTGCATATAAACTGCACAGAAATGCATATGAAAACCTTAATCTGATCCCTAAAGCCCCTGAATCAAAATAATTTACAGGGCTTATAAAACTCATGAACTCTCTAAAGCAGAAAACTCCTCTGGTAAGGCTGCTCTGTGTGGAAGAAGGCAGATTATTCCCAGATCCCCTCACCTGTGGATTAGTAGGTCCTTGCAAAGCAGGTTAATGAGGGGCTTTCTGGGAAGCCTGATTTATTCCGTGTGGATGCACAAATAGTCTATAGTTTAGACATGGCTATAAATGAGAAAACTAAACATGTGGAGGGGAAGATCAGAAAGTCATGATCAGAGGGTTTATTAGATAACTTACACTCATTCAGCACAAATGAATTCAGGCTTTTAGAGTCCTTAACAATTAACACATTAACACATCACTGTTCCTGACATTAGTGCGTTAATTTTCTACCTTCAATAATACATAGAAGCTATCAAAATAAAAGCAGAAAATCAGATGCAGAAGACAGAAAGATCTTTCCTAGCCTTGTTGCTTTTTGTGTAACTCTAAAATTGAGGGCTTGAAGTGATGAAGAGATCATTTATAGGCTTTTTCTTTCTTTTTTTTTTTTTCTCCGTGGCACTGAAATATCACGGATCAAAGACCAATGTGAAAAAAGTAAAGTTGAATAAAACCATATTAAGCCTTTAATTCAACTTAGATTTCAAATTTCAGTGATCAGTGTAATATTTTGGAAAGAAACTATTTCTGCTCTGAAGCTCAGTTCTTTGATTAATGAGATATCATGAATTTTCTTTATTATTCTCTTTGAATGAAATGCAGGTGTTTTGAAAACAACATAAACAGCACAAGTCTGCGGGAAAAGCCTTGTTTTTTACTAGTGCTGATTGTTAAATGTTAATTGAAGTCCCCAGAGGGATCTGGGTGCAGAGTTATATCAAGGCCGTCAATCGCACGGGTCTGCATAAGAAATGCCCTTCCCTCTGTACTCAGGGGAGGTGTGAATGGACTATTTTGATTTAAATTTGTCTCAGGCGCGCTGTCCTGGTCCTGCCGTCATCCTGGCATCCTGCCTGCCCCAGGAATCCTGCTTGCCCCGGCTCTGCAAGGTCGCTGGGTCTGGAGAGGACAGTGGGCAGCAGCAGGAGTGCAGCGCCATGGAGAAACCAGCGCGTTTCTGGCCTCAGGGAGAGCAGAGAAGCATCGGAGAAGCTGGATGAGAGGTGCCAGAGGACTGCAAGGCCACGCCGGGAGCTCTGCCACTTCTCGCCCCTCCCACCCGTGGCTGTGCCCCCGGTGCTGTAGGTCTGCGTCCTCGTGTGCCGGCCTGTCCGGGTCCTGTGGAGCAGCTGCAGGAGGGATGGCCACGGCAAGGACAGGTGGCGACTCCTCAAGCCTCTCCAGATGAGGCCTCTCCTCTGCCTGGCAGATTATGGCACTCCCTGACCGTGCTCCATAAATCAGAAGCACCAGCAGTAACTGCACCTGCACACAACAGGCAGGTCTCGTTCCACTTGCTCCTTGCCAGGTGTGTTTCATTCCATCTGCTCCTCACAGAGGGCACCCAGGATGCTGCACGACACCAACAACTTGTATATTGAGGCAGTTTCCTGCACAGCCCTGAACTGCTGCAGGGTGATGCCGTTTCAGTAAGGTGTCTCTGCACTGCTCCCCCTTGCAATGCAGCACTGAGAAGAAGCAAATTTGCTCCCAGACTCTTGATATTTGTAACCATTCTTTGGATTTCTTGCTTTCATTCCAGCACAGGCCATCCCATCTCCCTTTAGCTGGCTCCCTGCCTCCTTTGTTTCCTGTATCAGGTTCAACCTTCTTTGCTTGTCGTTTCCCCACGTGGCTGGTGACTGAGAGCAGAGAGGATTGCTGAGCCTGCGGCAATCCCTCTTACAACTGGTTGTGGTTTTTTTGGGCAACTATCACCGCCTTGGAGCACTGTCATGGACGCAGATACAAGAAATGCTGGATGAAACATGGATTTTGAATATGTCAGAGCATGTGATCAAAGAAGAGCAAAGGTGGTGCCAGGGGATGTCAGTGTTCCCTCTTGGTAAGTCCAAACCACTCACAGTGCTTGGGAACACCACCAAGCCAGGGTCAGGGTCCACTGGCTCATTGCACCGCCTGCCCAGGAACAGGCATGTGCTCTTACTGTGGGAAAGCTGAAGTGATGCCTTTGCAATGTTAAAACCAACCCAACCCTCAACAACAACAATCACAAAAATCCCAAACCCCACAAATCATGTTGCACCATCTACAGTTCAGGAAGGGGTTTGCTAAGTGCTGTCCATGTTGTCAGTATACTGTACTGAGTCTTGTAGGTTTGGCTGAGGTCCTTGGTCCTTTTCTCTTCCTCTTCACTTTTTTCCTGTGACCACAGACCACTTAGCGTTTCTTGTTACACATCTGACCTCCCTTCCCACTGAGGAGCCCTGGTTACTGCCGCTTTCTGGAGCGTTCGGAGCTAATGGCTGTCTGAACAGTACCCCTGGTAGCTGAAGGGAAATGAGCTGTGCCTTCCTCAAGCAGGGCAGGTTGATATGCTTTGGGCTGCAGCCAACATTGTCTTCAGAGGGCTTCTGTTGTGACACTGGCAGCTTGAAGTAAGAGAGTCCGGCTCTTTGTGGTAAAAAAACCTCCAAACCTTTTTTTAAGATTTCAGGACAGGAGTATTGGTTCTGTTTTGTTTCCTGAAAGTTCAATGTGTTACTTGGTAAAGTCCAGTGTAAGAGGGAGTATGAGGTGTGTTTCTTGGGTCTTGATTTTGGAAAGTCACCACCTTCCCTTCAAATCTGACCCACCCATCCTGTACCACTTGTCTCTTGGCACCCAAATCTTGTTGCTCTGACCTGCCTCGTACATGCAAGAGGTTTGTGAGAGGATCCTGGAGGTGCATGTGGCACAGGCTGTGTGCTGACTGCCATGGATGACAGCGCTGGATCACAGGGACATGAAGGCAGGGGCGAAAGTGATGCCAGTCCCAGGGGATACAGTGACTTGAAGCTGCCCAGCGTCCTGGGAAGATCTCATTTCACCTCTGAGTTCAGGTCTGTGCCAAGTCCTCACCCTGCCTATTAATGTGCAGGTTTCTAAACTACTTCAGCTGTACTTGTTTCTATCTGTCCTCTCTAGTTTGCTGTAAGTGTACATAGACACGTGCACTGTTAACCCCAGATGCATTGCAGTTGTCAGGGCCTTGTTTCCAGCTGAGCTGTCGGCACTGGCAGACCTTGGTGAGGCCACAGCCTGGGGACAAGCGGCTGTCCTCGCTGAAGAGCTGCCATTTCAAAGAGATGCTTGAACACAGCACTGCCTCTTAACTGCTTAAAGCATGAGAGTCAGTAAGGAGCAAAAAATACCTTTATTTGTAAAACTGTCCCTTCTGAAAGTTCACCTCCTTTCTGTGGCGATTTCCTTCTCCCTGTGCCCAGCTGCAAAGGACTTTCTACTGAAATGGTCCTGTCCTTGAGTAATCGTATCAGATTTTTTTAATTAGCTTTCTGGAATCCTTAGAGCTTTGTGGATTCATGTCCCATGTATAAATAACACACTCCCACAAGTATGTGCTTGAGAGCATTGTTTCTACAATTATTTTCAGAGATAATTGGAAATGGCTTTCACTGACATTTGAAGTGCTCCTTGCAAAGCCCAAAAACCTGAATGTATATCACACCTGTGACTGCAAAGTGTTGCTGAAATACTGTGTGAATGTTTTTTCCTGAGCAAGGTTTCCTGATATGTTCCTTTCCCTTCCTTCAGCATCAGGAAGGCTGAAGGAGCAAACTGTTGCCTTGACTTTTATGGCAGTTCACATAAGCCCTCAAAAGGACCAGAAAACTAAGGTTAATGAAGAACGTGAAGGTAAAACTATCTTGAAGCATTTTCTGACCCAAATCCAGTCTCTTTTTTTTTTTATTCTGTTCAAGAATGGGCTTTAGCTGACCCCTTCCTCCCTATCTTAAAGTATATTAGGGATGTGTTCATTATGTGTGCCTGCCCTCGTTTCTTTGGCTGCCTGTCAATGTACTGCTGCTCACATGGCTTGGGAGGCATCATTAGTTTGTAAAGCTGTACAATAGGCCAACACTGGGCAAAATGGGGCTGCTTATTGCCTGATGGAAATGTTGACTGCATGAAAGCTACAGCAGGGGTTGGACCAGTCCATTACCTTTGCTGGGCAATTTTTTTTTTTTTTTTCATTTCTCACACACAAACTTTTCTGAGATACATAGGAAACAGTGGAACTGGAGAAAGGATAAGATAAACTTGCTCTCAATTTATCAGCAGTGTGTATGAGACCCGGTCTCCAGCATGGGCTTGCATGGGTTTGGGCATCCCCTGCTCTGGCATGGACCCCCAGGGCCTGCAGGGGGGTCTCTGCTCTGGCACCTGGAGCACCTCCTGCCCCTCCTGCACAGACCTGGGGGGCTGCAGGGCTATTCCCCTCACTCCTCTCTCCAGCTGCCATTGCACTGGAGTTTTTTCCCTTTTAAAGTCTGTTATTCACCACTGCTGACGGGCTCAGCCCTGGCCAGCTGCGGGTCCCTCTCGGAGCCGCCGGCATTGGCTCCATCGGGCACGGGAAACTTCTGGCAGCTTTTCACTGAAGCCACCCCTGTAGCCCCCCAAAGTACCAAAACCTTGCCTTGCAACCCCCATACTGTAGTCAAAAGAATTTTATTTAAAATTACTTGGCAGTTTTATTGGTGATAATAGGATTATGAAATTAATTTGAATTTGGGGGGAGAGGCGAACTTAAGAAATCAATTTATACTTTTCTGTTGAATGTAAACCTTGTCAAATCTCCAAAAAAAGTTTTCACTAGCTCTGTCGCATATTGGATAATCAAATTCAGAATGTTACACTACGTATTTTTCTAGAAATAATGTGTATGGAAATGGAATAGATTTTGGGCAGTTTTAAGGCACTAGTTATAAAATATGTTGGTTTGTTTTGTCACTGTGATACCTGAAAACGTAGAGGTACTCTTAACTTGAGCTCAGTGATCTTTTGTGTTCACTGGGCTGGGTTTAGTGGGTACAGCACATCATCTACATGCCTCTTTTGCTCAGGAGCTGTCTATTTGAGATTCCTCCAGTTCTGTACCCAAGCACTCTGACGTGAGTGGGTAGGGATGGAGCCCTTCCAGGAGGGAATCACAGTCACATTCATTTCAGTGGGCTTTTCCTCAGTTATTCATTGGGGGTGGGAACTGTGGACTGCAGCCCTCAAATCCACCAGACTGCAGAGCATGTTCCAGTTTGGTGCTGGATTTTCTTTAAATGGCACTGGGGAAGCGGAGAGTGGGACAGAGAGGCTGATGCCAGAAGTGTGACATTCACTCTCAGAAAAAAAGCCTAATTTCATTCAGTTATGCTTTTGTGTTGATCCACTCAGGGAAAAGGTGAAAACCAAATAATCTTTGTCCCAAACATGGCCAGTGTCACACTTATGGGTGCTGCACCTGTATTTCAGTCAGAGGTAAGTGCAAGAGGTTTGCCCAGGATCAGCTGCTGCTGCAAAGACAAACCCGGGGCTACATGTGCCTTTTGTGTGTGTTATTGAGCTGTCCCACACGCCAATGGAAATCTGTCAGTGTGCTGGGCTTGAGGAAGCTCTTACAAAGTGTTTATAAATCCACTGACTTGAGAGCAGTAGTTGTCTTTCACTGTTGTGTCCTCTAGAGCAAATGTTTCTGTAAAGGTGTTATGATATTCCTGTTCTGTTCATATGGGAATTGCACTTCCTCTTTTTTGGTATTTTGTTTTGAATATTTCACATCTAAGAACACAAATGCAGTGAGAAATCTCTAACTGACGCATTCCTTGGGCGTGGAGATGTTTTCATTCTACAGCATTAATCTTGCAGAACGCTTGGCTTTTGGAAGTTTGTGTGAAATGCATACCACCAAAATGGATTTTACTTCTCTGACATAACAAAGTAATGTGAAAATTTCACAAGTAATGTGAAAATCAAGAAAAAAATGGTTTTGGACTTCTAAATGGATTTAAAAAAAAAAATTTAAAATAGGATCCAGAAGAGTTTCTCTGGTGCTTTGAGAGTCAGAACCTTGTCTTTCAGTTATTCTAAATTGGAACACAAAATGCTTCTTAAAGGCATTGCAGCTGGGATTATCTGACTGATATGACTATGTCTATTGGAGAGGTTCACAACAATTTTTACTTTTTAAATACTTATTCTACCCGTATCTCCACAGAAGTACAAAGACTTAATGATCATGGACATGTAAACACATTTTTCATTTTCATCCCATCATTTTAGCAACCGGCTGTATAATTGCTCAGTTAAACACTGAGTCTGTGGAAAATAAATGCCACAGTGGTACTTCCATACCTGAATGTCTATTTTAAAGGAACTGACCTTTTGGTATCCAACCTTTACAAAGTGGTACTTTGTAGTACCACTTACTTAGTTGCTACTTATTTCATCACTTTCTCTTCCTTCTCCTTCTTAGGTAGAATTTAAATATCCCCTTTTAGTTTTATTTCTGGAGAGAAAAGATTTGAATTTTATGGTTATAACTGCTAGACTTAGTATTGCAGTAAGTGAAGGTTGTTTCAGTGGCACCTGGCAGTAGTGCTGAACATGGTTTAACACCATATCAGTCCCCCCCATGGTGGGGCTGGGGGGTAGAAGCCTTTGTCACAGCACCTCGCTGGAAGGAGATGTATCTGATTGAGGGGAGCAGTGATAAAGCCCCATCAAACATTTCTCCTGCCACTTTCTGTGCTCCCAGTGCCAGTGTGGGGTATGTGGTCTGTGGAGGTGGGGACAGCATCCTCACGGAGTGGGAGAGTGGGTCCCCTGAATGGGGTACTGGGGTGGCCTTTGCTGGATTCTGAGGGGGAAACTTCTGGTGTCCCCCTGCCCTTTCCTGCCATTCTCTGCCCAGCAGCCAATCTCCCCAGGCCAGAGTCCCTTTGCCTCCAAGACCTCGATTCCTTCCCAGCCTCTGGCCAAAATCAATGAATGGGTGCAGGACCTACTAGGAGCACAGACTGCAGCAGAAAGAAAGGGGAGAGGATTTGCATCTCAATTTCCATCCATGGAGGGCCTGAAGTACGGTTCTGCCACTCAGCTTGGTGTCCTGCCCACCACATGGTTCTGCTGCCCTGTGAGGCTCAGCTATTGCTCGTGCTGCACGGTGACAGTAAGATGCTCCTTTTGTCCCCATGACTGAATTTCCTTGTAGGGGGACAAGCATCCCAGGTCACTCAGTGTGAGTAGGTGACTTCTTTAACATCCCCACAGTGTAAATGTGGCGTCAGAGACAGGGCAGGCTGGGTCATGAAGGACAGGCAGTACCTAGGAAGGTCTCTGCTTTCAGAGGAGGATGTCAGCGCTGCTCAGAGGTTTCCAGGTCTTGAGAGCTCACACCACGGGTGAAGGATCCAGCTGAAAACAGGCGCTGTCCATCGAGCCTGGCTGGCCCTGCCACCACTGCTGGGCTGCTGACAACCAGCTGCTTTCTCTGCAGGACAAAGTGGCCTTTGGGAACAAAAAGCACCCACTGTGAGAGCAGCAACCCCCCCTTTGCTGGCACAGACTCGGCAGTGAAGCTGTGGCATGACCTGGCGCTGCCTATTGTGGTGGGAAACCGGAGGCTGGTCCGCCCTTCTGGCTGCCTGGTAGCCGGGACTGGGATCCCTGCTGCCCAAGTGCGGTGGGGCGGCAGCTCTGTGCCCCCTCCCCCGCCCCTGGCCGCAGAGAGTGGCCCCCAGGCCACTGCCAGGGCAGGCTCCGTGCTCCCGGGGGTGCCCGGGGCAGCGCGGCCGGAGCGTCCCCGGCTGCGCCGCCTGCGCGGGGCCGGACGCCCGAGGGCCGGGGAAGCGCCTGCAGATGGCACTGGTGACACGCCGCAGACGGAACTTCTGCAAAGAAACGTGGTTCTTTTGTGCCTTTTGGCGTGGCCCTGCTGACGCCTCAGGTGCTGCGGGCGGTGGGGACGCGAGACCCGACATTCCCGACGCTGCCGGAGCTTCTGCCCCTGGCTAGGAGGGCTGGGGCGCCGGTGGGGGCTGGAGAGAGGAGCCGGGCGCTCGCACATCAGGGCATGCAGCTAATTGCTGTCTCGGCGAGCTTCCAAAGAGCTCACGCTGCCCACTTGGGATTTACTTACTCAGCAAGAAAATCCATCCGTGCCAAACGTCGCTGGAGAGATGGGTCTGTTTCAGTGCGAGGTCAGCTCAGCTCCTGCACAAGGTGCTGGCTGACCCATCAGCTGCATCCACCGTCTGTGACCCCGTGCCTGTCCACAGCTGCATCCCAACCCACCTGTGACAGACCCGTGCTCCAGCAGAGCTTCAGGGCTAATTCAGCATAATACAAACACTCCAAACCTCCAATAAGTCAAGCTCAAAACCCCTATTTGAATTTCTTTGGACTTGAGATGTGTTTTCCCAGTCTCTGCAGGCACAGCCAGTGCAAGAGCCGTGGGGAAGGGAACAGCCCTGTGACAGTGCAGGAGTGGGGAGCTGGGTTTGTCCACACCTGGGAGCTGAGAAAGTCTCACAGAGGATGCCAAAAGAGTTGGTCCGTGCAACTTGGAGCTGTTTTGCATCACCCATGAAAAATTCTGGTGACTAAGAGAGGACTGTGGAGTCCCCATCCCTGAAGGTTTCCGGCTGGACAAAGCCATGTCTCACCTTATTGAAAGCCTTGGTGTCAGCAGCAGGTGCTCCCTCAAGCCAGGGTTTTTATGGCCCCATGTAATATCCTAAGGAAATGAGGAGAGAACTGGTAGATCTTCATGGACTGAAACTACAGATATATGCTATCTTATATTCTGTGTTTGATCCATATTTTCTTTTTGGAGTTTGCTTTGTGTAATAAATAATTTCTAGAATTTGTTACAAAACATTAAATATATCAAGATTAAGAATATATGTCCAAAATTTATATTTTATTGTGAGAATTTCTGTTCTTTTACTCCTGGAACAGCCATCAAGGAGAAGATTAATATTAAATGCATAGTGATGACTAAATGAGTTGTTTACAATCATTTAAGGCTCGTGGAAGACATTTATGTAATAACCCAGAATTTAAAACACATACATACAATTTTTCAGTGTGCACTCTCATGCTTCCTGCTCCACAATGACAGTAGGGTGTGTGCTCTGTGTAACTCAGCTCTACTGAAATACGCGTGAGACTCCTGAGAACCTTCTACAACTAATACCTCAGAAAGACAATTGCTAATCCTCTGGAAATAGGCTTTACCTAAAATTACAGGACTATTAGAAGACTAGAATCCTATGTGTAAGTGGACATAGCTGTCTTGTTCTTTGTAGATCAGTGTAACGTTTTATAAGTCAACTGTTAATACCCTATTGAAACATTTACTGTTTTGCTCACATACTTGGGAGTATTTGTGACTTTTGTGGGCCCAGTGTTCTTCCTCCAGGGCTTGTGGAGGGCACAGCAGTGCAGGACTGCTGCTGCAACCCTGATTTACTGAAATTCAAGCCCAGAAATGCCATATGACTTGTGCAAAAATCCCATGGCAGATCAGTGGCAGAGACAGAGGGAAGCTCTCCTGACCCCATGGCACCTGAAGCAGGGCACAGAGTGCAGGTTAAGGGGTGGAGGACAGTGAATTCTTTAATGAGGAGCTGGGAGTGCTACCACTGCCCAAATCAATTCCCTGCCCACCTTGCTGGACACCCACAAAAGGGTGCAGCATGCCAGCCCCTTCCAAGCCTTTTGCTGGAACATTGGGCTTGGCAGTGGCCCTTTGTGCCCAGAAGGATCCCTGCAAACAGGAGACACCCTGTGCTCTCCTGCTGTGTCCTTTCAGCCTGAAATTCCAGTGAGCACTGAGGATGAGCCTGACAAACACTGTCTGACCTTCAATACACATCCCCAGGGTGTGTTTCTTTGGCATCCTCAGTCTCCCAGAGAAGGCTGGCATGGTGCTGGTGTGGCAGGATGAGCCATGAGGACCAGAGTGAGTGACATTTGATTACCAGAAAGGTCTGGGGTGTACTTCAGGGGAGAACAGCTCGTCCACTCTAACCTGATGAAGGGCAGTGTCCAGTGTCTCTCTACCCGTGAATACAAAGTGGTAGCTGACTCTGTGACAGCGATTCCATGGATGGCCATGGGATGCATCTCTTCTGTCTGCACAAAACACCCTTGTCACTGAGCTGTATTTGTGTCCCTGGGTTTTTATGCTCACTGTCATCCATGCTTTCATGTGTAAATACACCAGCCAAGTTCTAAAGGACGAGGATCAGGTGGTTATGGGGTGTTGCCTGTTTGCAGCCTATGGCTGTGCTGCAGAACACATCCCTCTCCTCCTCCAGAGCCCACAATGGCTGAGCACGGGTGCAGGGCTGAAGGTCACCTCAGGGGGCTGCACAACACCCTCAGCCAGGTTCCTGGCCAGCACTGTGGATGTCCCATGACTAGGGTCCTGCTCCCCACGTCCCCACCTGCGTGACTGGGGATTTCTGCCCACCCTGATGCCAGGCAGTGAGATCTGCCTGACCCACACGCTGCCCAGGGCTACCACGGGGGAGTGCAGCCCTGGACACCCGGGAAATGTCCCTACCTCTGGCATTGTACTGAATGGGGATTCTTTCAAACTGATGTTTGTTTCTTCTTCCAAACACTGAGGGATAATCAACGGGAATCAAAATATTCATCCTCCCCTCTTTGCCTATCCTTTTCTCCAAAAGAATCATTCAGAAATCAAAGGAAATCCTTGCCTGGAAGCCTTTCTTTCCTGTGCATTTGAACGGTTTGTCTGTAGGGATTCAATTTTGTCAGCAAGCTTTAATGGCATCTTAAAACTCATTTCCTTGGTATGAAATGAGCATTTTAAAATCACAGCTTACAGGTTAAAAATGGTTCTGTGTATTGGTCTTTTGGTATCTCCCCACAGATGCAGGAGGACAATAAAAAATTTTGTAGATTGAGGCACTCTCGGACTGTAGGAACAGACACAACATAGCGCAGAGGTGCTGTCCCACGCCTGATGCCGCTAAAGATAAATAATGGAATAATTTACTGTTATTGCAATTTAAGACACATGAAACTAGGAGAGAAAAAACCTGTTCACTGGCTTCTCAATCCCTGGTGACCAGTGGTAAGCACTCTAAGGATGCCAGATGCAGTGGGTTCAAACGCAGCCCTTGAGGAGCCGGAGGGCCAAGCCCCCAGCAGCCCGGAGCAGTGGCTGACTGCCGAAGGGGACGTTGCAGGGGAGAGTTTTGGCACTGGCAGTGCGGGACAGGTGCCCTCCTTCCCCCCGGCACGCCGTGGGCCGAGCGCTGGGTGCGCAGGCGGTGGGCGACGGGGCCCTCCCGCTGCCACAGCACGCCGGGTGCTGGCACTGCGGGTGGAAGGTCACGCTGACAGCAGAGCCCAGAGGTTCCTTCCTGTTCAGTCTGTACCAGGAATGGTGGCGATGTCACAAACAGTTTCAGTAAGAAATTTTAATGTTTTAAATATATTTTATATAAATAATATTTTAACAAAATCAAGACTATTTTGAGAGTAGAAATAAGAGCCTCTCTGTGTTTGTAATTTTGCTCCCATGAGTGGCTCTCTGCTTATAATTATTTTCTATTTGCATGGAATTGTTTATTGTTAATAGCCTTAGTGTTTAGAAGGTACAAATAACATCTCCTCTGGGAAAAAGGAACTGTCTTTCCTGACACATAAAATATCTACTTTGTCTACTTTTGAACTAAGGAGAAATATTTTAGGAGCTATTAAACAGTCTTTAATATCTAATGGGAAATTATGGTTTGACTTGCAGTGTGACTGTCTCACTGGTCCCTTTGTCCAGGGCAGAGGTTCAGGAAGGGTTACACCACACGCTTCACCCAACAAAACATGAAAGCTGTGTTTGTCTTCTGGAAGTACATTTACATATTTTGTGGGCTCCAGCTGAGAAGCATCACTCAGCCTTGCTCAGTGAGGATTTACAGGTACCAGCACCATGGAACTGGCTACAGAGAAATGAGTAAGTTTCAATAAACCAGTTTTCTGCTGTTGTCTCTTAATTTAAACTGCAGTATTAAATGAAGAAATTGCCTTGTAAATTCATATATTAGTTCATTCAGAATAAAATAAAGAAATATGTCAGTGATTAATTTTCCTGGAAAGATAATCACAGGGACTCTTCAACTGGAGCAAGCAGCCTGGGCAGTGTCCTTAAAGTTAATGGTCTATCAAGTGAGAAGATGAGAGCCTGTGCAGCTTCAGTGGCTGTCAGCATCTCTCTGCTGGTGTTGTGCAGCAAGAGGTACCAAAGGATTATTGATTTCCTCTGAAAACACTTTGTAGCCCTCCCCAGGTTCCCACAGGCTTCACCTGTTACCTGCCGCCCCTCCACAGTTCATGTGGCTGTCGCAGGATGAACAAACAACTCCATTTCCTCAAAACTGTTTGCAAAAGCTGGTCTATGCAGTGTGTGCATCTAAAACAGGCTGTCTGACTGCTCCCTTAGTGCCTTTGGAGAGTGCCAGGTAGTCTGGAGGAAGGAGCTGAACCACGGCTGGAGTCACTGCATTCTCTCCCAGATGGAAAAGCCTGTGCACTGCTGTGGCTGTCTGCCAGATGATGAGGAGTAAAACATCATATGACATTAGATGAGCCTTGGTTTTGAATTTAGAGGAGGTATTTCAGTTCAGTTCTTACTCCAAAGCTGAGGGATGAAAACACGACATTTTAAAATGCAGAATATCCTACAGAAATAGCACTGAGCCAAAGCAGTGTAAAATGAAATAAAATACTATACACACCAGGAACACCAGGTGTGTAACCCACGGGCTGGGCGCAGCCCACCAGGCAGCCTGGTCTGGCCCCGTACTGGGATCCCGGTGACTGGTGATGGCCACCACGCCTGGGCTCTGGGGACCAGGACAACTGGCTCTCTGAGGCATCCCCAGCCCCTTTGGATCCACATTTCCTATGCTCTCCGCTGATTACTGCTGAAACTACTGACTCTGTCTCCCACTACCAGACACTTTTGTTCCCTCATACATGTACTTTCACCTCAGCTGAAGCTTGTCGGCTTGCATGAAAAATTATGAACAGACTCCTGAGCACCGGTGTCTGAAGAGACTTGAGAAAGTCTCTCAGAAATGATCAAAGATGTACAAGTCCTTTCCACTCAGTAAAATCCAATAGACATTGCCTAAAATCCTATAAAACCTTTGAGGTGGAAAATGCGACTTCTGCAGCCTCTTTTCCCTCTGTCACACAGATCAGAATGGACACACCAGGTCTGGTTTTGCCAGTTCCTCTCAGGCAGACTCAGCTGCCCTGACTTGGTCTCTTCAATTCACATTCCTGCATTTTACTAATCCAGTTTGCTTTTTAAATCTCAGTTTCTGATCACTGTAATGTAAAAGGTTAAGGTCTGTATATTATCTTCAAATAATAATAATTTAAAAAATTCGTTTAAACAAAAAAAAATCAAAAGAAACCACATTTTGAAAATCCCACATTTGTTCATTCCCATGTAATGTACCTTTTCCCAAGAGGGCTAAAAGGTTTTTAATTATCTTCTTCAATGTCCACTGTTCAATTGCTTTTCTCAAGGCCACAAACCATTTTGCACATGGAGAGAGGAAAGTGCAGCTTGTTCTCTAAACCTACACTTTGCTTCTGCCTTTCTGGGAAAACTCAGGCAAGCCGTGTGTTTTGGAAAACAACAGCAGATTTCCAGGAATATTCCAGTGAGCAGACTCTCTCAGCAAAGCCAAGCCTGCAGGCTGGGGCTGGGATCAGCAGGAGCACTGGTGGGACAGAGTTCAGCTCTTCAGAGCCCCGGTGCCTCCCGGCATGCCATGGCAAGGCCCCCCGGGTTTGGGCTGCCCACGGGGAGCTGCTGTGGGGGCCACGGTTCCCTGAGCAGCACCTGCTGAGGGCGGGCAGCGAGGAACCTGCTGCCCCTCGCCTGGTCCCCTGTGGCTGCCAGGCTAGGATGAGCTCAGGGTCAGGAAGTCCACTGCTGAGAATGAGCTTTGTGGACATTTTTAGCAGAAGTGATGGTGCAGCTGTGGTGTGGTACGAAGAGTTGAAAACGGTGCCTGGGTCTGGTTGCAGATGCCAGGCTGGCCATGAGGGCTGGAGGAGCCAAGCCCTTTGGGAAGAGCTGCAGGCTCTGTGCTGCGTGGGCAGCGGGAGCTGGGCTCTGCTGCCTCTGCCCCAGCAGGTGCTGAGCTGCAGCTCCCGGGGCCGGGACAGAGAGTGACACAGCCCTGCCCCCTGATCCAGGAATCCTGCTCAGGATCTGCCCCTGGGAACAGCAGTTCTGCTCTGGCTCCAGCTGCAGTAACGAGCTCGGGCTGGGGCTGCCTATGGCCCCACACTCTTACACACTGCCCCAGTCCATCATACCTTTCCCTTGGTTATTCTCTACCCTCTTTAACTGACCAGAATCTCTCATTTCCAGCTGGAGTATTATTCTTTTGTGGCTAAGTATCAAATCCATCTGCCTTTACAGGTGTATCTCCAGGCCAGCTGCACCCTGGCTCTTCCCTTGTCAGGTATTCCCTGCTGTCACTGCTCCCGGGCTCTCCCCACCCCATCAAGAGAGCAATGATGACCCCCCCGCCCCCAACTGGATTTGATCTCTCCAGAAGAAGGAACTTCTTCAAGCTCTTACCATGCAAAGCACAATGTTTAAACATTTCAGAATTGCTCAGTCTAATGACAACCTTTTTCCCTAAAGATAGCTGTTGCCATTAATCAGGGGTTCTCCTGCTTTGCTTCAATAAGCCAAGCTCATTCCAAGAACAAAAGGATTGCCACTGGAATAGCCCAGCTTTTCAATTGCAAACCATCTGCATCTTACAGAAAAAAATGAAATCTTTGGCGCACACAAATACTGTGCAGAACTAAAAGATACAGGCCATTTCACTTGCCTTCATGGTCCTCTAACTTACTGGCTTTTAAGTAATGGATAGTCCAACACCAAAAGCTCCACTCAATAAGACAAACAAACACTTAAAGCACACATTACACATGGCATTCCCAGCCATCCGTAAAGGTTGTTCTCTAAAGAATAGAGAGGGAGATTGTTAAATTGTCTAAACCAGAGCACAAAGCATCAGTGGGGTGAGATGTTCAAGCACTGGTCAGGTGTCTATGGAGGAGCATCTTTATTTGATGACAAAAGTTACGAGAGACTGTGCTGACAGGGTCTTTACAATCCACTGTAACCTTTCAGCCCTCTCCTGCTTGTTTTCCCCCATTACTATTCAGCTGCCCTGAAGACTGGCAGGCAGTCCCTTCTGCGTCACAGTTTTTGGTACTTCATCTTCTGTAGCTCTGCCTCCTCCTTGATCTCCCCTTACAGGTCTGTCTTCAAATAGGTCTTTTGGAGGATCCTTTTCATCTCCTTGTCAGTTTTTTGGGCAGTGTCCCCAGTCCAGCCTTTTCCCCTCTGCCCTCATCCCTGTGAAATCACTTCTTAAATCACTGCCCTGGAACCCCTTGTTTGTGTCACAGGAAGCGTAAGCTGCTTGTCACCCTGCAGAGTGTCCTGGCACCCAGTCCCCGCTCTACCTGTCACTGCCTTGCTAGGGAGATCCGAGCTCCCATCTCGGATGGCTCCTGAGAGCAGTCGGCAGCACCACCCTGCCAGCTTTCCAAACAAACCTGTAATTCTCTTGTACCCCCTCAGCTCGGGGCGTGTGTTCAGCAACACTCTGAGAGCACCTTCATTTTCTGTCTCTGTATCTGCCTCTGCCTGAGTGCCTTTTTCTGCCTCACAGCACTACAGAAGCACAGAACAATTTGGGCTGGAAGTTCCCTACCCAACAGTTTGTGTTGGAACTGGAGCCCCCTTCCTCCCCGGCACAGGACAGCTCCTGGAGGCACATCCCTGCTGCCGCGGCAGAGCTGATCTTTCCGCCTCCCTGGGTGTCCCCCAGGTGTTCATTGCTACCCACACTTGGCATCAGCTCTCCAGCTGCTATCAGAGTACAAATGAGTCAGCCAAGCGCTTTCTAGGAACTCCCCTTCTTCATTCTTACTTCTTAACGCAGCTGAATTGTGTGTTTGGTTATGTTTTAGCATTTGAATTTGCAATGAAACACTGTTAAGCTGTCTGAAGTGGAAGGGATTTGTATTTAGAGTGTACTTTGGAATGTTTTCCTTTATCTTTGTCCTACTTGGAACCTAGTTGAATGGCAGCTTTACTCGATTCCTCTGATGCCTTGAAACATGATGTACATACTGTGGAGTGCTTTTCTTGGAACTATTGTCGTACACAATAAGTATTGCAAACATTAATTACACAGTAGCTCCCACAAACTCCTGGTTTACAGCGTGCTGTCTTTTCTCAAAATACCACAAGTGGTTTTTTTTTAAATGGAACATACATTGAAGCGGAGTAGTTCGTCCTGCTCATACCACCTGTTTTCATGCCTGTGAGTCAGAGCCAAGCCATTAGAACTTTTCTATCATGTTTCTTCTACCCAAAGGACCAACCCTCCTGTACCACTCCAGAACTGAATCTGCAGCCCAATGTCCCTGCTCTTGGCAGAAGGGCACAATTGTTCCCACGTTCCTGCTGTTAGGAAAATTAATCCATGATGCCAGAGATTTATGTCCAAAAAGGAGGCAGAGGAGTCCAGTAACTTTATTGGAATAAAGGGAGAGGCCAAGGGCATTTCCCATGTGGTCTCTCAAATTGCTGGAGGGCGCAGCCTCCTTTTTATCCTAATTTCCCGACCACATTTCTCTCTCTTTCCTCATTGGCTGAGGTACTTGAGAGGTACAGACTTCCCGAATCGCCTAATACAGACCCCCTCCTAATGTACATCCCTACACCCCCCTTTTTCTTTGTATCTCTGCTCTTTTTCTTCAAATCCAGAAATTTAGCACGGCCTTGGGTGAGCAACAGTCTCTGTGAATTAGTGGAATTCCTCCGGAATTTATGGTTCTTCCCATTGCTTCTTTCACCTCTCAGTATCTGGCTTTATCTAGCAGCAGGCCCACAGTGTGTTTGCAAAGACACCTCCCTCTCATTCCTTTCACTGCCTGCCTGCACTCCCTCCCCTGCCTGTCAGGCATCTGCCCTGTTCCCTGACCCTGTCATTGACTCAGCTGCTGTTCTCAGGAGTTAAACATTAATTTCTGGCCACTTCCCATACTTTTACCTTCTGACATTACAGTTCCCGTTGCTAAATTCCCACTCACTCGATTTTTTCTACCCCTCTGCCAAAGTAGTCAGTATCTCCCTCCCTCCCTTTCCTTTCCTTTCCTTTCCTTTCCTTTCCTTTCCTTTCCTTTCCTTTCCTTTCCTTTCCTTTCCTTTCCTTTCCTTTCCTTTCCTTTCCTTTTCATTAATTTCATTTTTATGTGCTATCTTCAAGCCCTGGAGAAAAGTCCTGAAGGATGCAGCTTTCCTGGAATGTACTCATTATCCTACTAAACGTGCCCCGCAGCACCAGTCCTGAGCCCTTTACATCTCTCCCTTGTTTTGTGGCATTTTCACATGAATCGCTTCACCCCTCCTCAGCAGGGACCTGATGGCTCGAGTCTTCACACTGCATCAGCCTTCTCTGCTGTATGCCAGGCTGCAGCTGGCATTGTCAGTCCTTGCGAATTTTATTCCTAAAGTTAGTGCTCTCCTCCTTTGGTTAGGGCTTCTAACCGGCCGCTGATTGCTGTGATTTATGGAGCCTCCATAAAAGGTTGTGGAAATGGCACACAATTCCCTGAGCAGCCCCATCCATCAGGGCAGTGCCGAGATAATCACCTGTTTATCTCCTGCTCAGTGGGCTCCCAGCAGGGCTCGCTATGAATTCATTCAAACGGAGGTGCAGCGTCCCGCCTGGTACCGATGGTGGCAAAAGCAGCGCTGGTTTAAATCCGCAAAGTGTCTCTGCAGCATTGCTGCGGCTGCCGAGGGATTCTTGCTCTTGGGGTCTGCTCGGGGTTTGCTCAGATGCCACGGCACCCCGAGTGCTGCCCTCAGTACTCCAAACTGCCAGCCCCTTCCTTGCTCCTACCCTCACGAGAAATGGGTTTGTAGTGTCGCTAAATAACTTTCTGTGAGACTTAGAGCAGCATTCCTTCATCCTATGAAGTCTCATGGCACTGAGGGGAGGGAGCCTGGTTTAAAATAAACAGAAGCACAGACTGGACTGATACTCCGCTGCAACTGGAACAAACCTGAACAAACCTGACACAAATGTCACGTCTGCAGCAGGGATGAGCTTTCATCCATGCTATATTGCCTGCTGTAATGCTGCATCTACTTTGGATCCTGCTGGGGTCTTGCAGAGCATTTGGGAGTCAGGAGGAGGAGGAGGTGGAGGTGGTGGAAGGAGTCTCTCTCTTGCTCACATAGATGTGTTTTCATCCTGAGCAATTCTTTAATGTCTCCATACAGAGGCATGCTGGGCTAACAAGGCAGCTCAGAAAGCTATTTCCTCCTTTTCTTGCCTACTGCCAAGCACATCAGCCAAGTGGTCTGTCTAACTGAGGGAAAAGGTGCTGTTAGGGGTGGTTGTGGCTGCAGAGCTGTGCAGAGCAGCCCAGGAAGAGATGGAACAGTGAGCTCGTTTTCTGAAGACTGGCAAAAGCTTTGCAGCAGGTTGTACCAAACAAATAACTCATTTCATCACATTTATCTCTGCAGTTCTGGGGATACTTCCGTTTTGCAGGTGTGGAGAGGCATTTCCAAAACCAGATGACACTCCTAGTGATGAAGCAATAATTGTTCCTGGCATACTGCTTGAGATTTGAAGGCAAACTTTGGCCTGAGCTGCTGTGGCACCAGCTCCAGTCAGCATCTTGACAGCCTGTCCAGGGCAGAGCAAGACAGGAGAGGGAGCTGCTCCAGCCTGTGTCGGTGTGTTTGGGAGATGTGCCCTGCCTGCAGCTGCAGGTGCTGGGTACAGCGGCGGCTGCTGCCTCACAGCACAGTACAGCGACTTCTGCGTGAGCCAGCTCCGGTGCCCCGTCACCTTGGTGATGCTTTTACACCAGCCCAGGACTGCAGTCCTGCGTGGAACCAGCACGAAGCTCTGCCCACATCAGCCCTGTACCTCTCAGAACCCGTTTGCAGAGGGAGACCCTCATGCAGGAGCCCACGCTGGGGGCAGAGAGCTCAGAGAGGCCCTAAAGCCCCACACAGGGTGGGAGCCACAGGCACTATGGGGACAGCTTGAGCCTCCAAAAGCACTGTGTCAGGCTGGCCTAGAGCTGGGAGGTGCTGGAGGGAGGGGAGTTATGTACAACCCCCTTCCTTCCCCTTCCCGGCTTTGCAAAGAGTGATGAGGACCCTGCTGTACCTCTGACAGTGCCATAAGCCAGCAGTGTCCAGCTCCTCTTGCTGGCTGCAGGCCTTTCCCCACAGACTTGTCTGCTTTTGGGGTTTGGTTTCCCTTGGGGACCCTCCGTGCAGAGGGCTCAGTGTGAGACCCTTTGGTGCCAGCCCGGAATGTCACCACCAGGAATCCTGCACAACCAGCCAACCAAAACAGTATCTCTCGATGTGAAACCAGAGATGCTGCGATAAAAGGAGAGGGAAGACACGGCCATCACGGCCACTGTATTTTTAGGACAGAGTTGCCCTTTCCCTCAGTGACAGAATTTTCTTGTGTGTACGTGTGGACTTGTAAAACTACAGCCCTTGGACTCAAAATACGACTAAATAAGGACAAGTGCTAAGAGTGCTCTATATCACACAGTCCTGAGGCTGCTGGCAACAGCTGTCATGTGTGGTGTAATTAAAGGAAATGTGTTGCCTGGAGTACTAATTAACAGGCAAGTAATCAGCGTCATACCTGCACACCTGAGCTCCTTAGGCCCACAGCAGAAGTGCAGGGGCTGGCCATTTAGCTTCCCAGCACTGTGCACATCAGGGCATTACAGTGCTCCCTCACTTCCTGGGTTTCATTAAAGGAAGTTTAGTGAAGAAATCTCATTTGCAGAGATGCCAGCCACCTAAAACATACCCTACTTTTACTGAGTGCATGCAAATTATAAAACATCCATGCAGAGAGGGGATGCAGGGAAAGAAAAAGAGAATTATCACACTATTTAAGATCTACACCCCAAATTTAGTCTGTGTGTGTTTTCCCACCTCCACGTTACAGAAGGGAGCTGCCTGCCCAGGGTCCAGCACCTACTGCAGCTCTGGCCCAGGTGGGCTGTGACTCCCCAAAATGTACAGCCTGAAATGCTAGGGAGGGTGAAACTGCAGGTTTTGGGCAGTCAGCATGTTGGGAGCATCTCATACAGATCCATAGTTGCAGCTGGTCTCAAGCACAGCTTTAAAGTCACGTCCTTGGGTATTGCAGGGTCCCTTCGAGGTGCGAGTGGTCAGCGACGTGTCCTGGGGTGGGATGGCTGCGGGCCCTGCGTGGGAGGCTCAGTCAGATGGCAAGAGGCCTGGGGTCTGCAGGGGTATGGGCTGGCAAGGCCCAGCAGCAGAGGAGTGACTCTGTTACTAGCTGCTCTAATCACAGAGAAGCAAAGAGAACTAACTCTCTGTGAATGAAATGGGACAAGCCCAGAAAGGTTCGAAATATTCCCCAAAACAAGGTAAAAACCAAATGAGGTTAGATGTTGATACAAAAAAATTGATAGATTTTATTTAATAGTAAAAGATGCAAAGAGAAAGAAAGACAAAAAGAGAAAGAAAGAAATAGAAAAAGAGGTGTGTGTGGCGGGGGGGGACAGGGAGAGTGGCAGAGACAGATTAAGTAGAAACATATCACCCCTCTGTGGGTGCCAACAACGTCTCACTGCTTCCCTCCATCGGGTCTTGATGGCGAGAGTCCCCCGCCGAAGAGTATGGGATCCCGTGGATTAAAGAATATGGGATCCCATGGATTAAAGAGTATGGGATCCAGTGGATTAGAGAGTATGGGATCCAGTGGATTAATGTGCGTTTGGGCAGGTGGGAACACCCAGGCACCTCCCCTGAGGGGGACAGGTTTGACACTGTCCCTGGTGGCACTGTGGATCTGTTGCATCGTTTCACCATGTGCAGTGCTCTGGTGCAGGGTCTGGGGACTCTTTGGGGGGGCCTTCGATGGGCCAGGACACCCCCTCTGCTGTCCCTCACGTGGATGTCCCTGGATGTGGCTTTCCCGGGGTGGAGACCCCGCCGGGTCTGCCCAGAGGAGGATGGGCATCCACTGCCTCTGACCGGAGGCTTCTCTTGGCCACACACCCAAAACCTGCTGGGTGGGGGGAGCGTGTGCAGGCTTGGCAGCAGATGAGCGGGGGGCTACAGCGTCCACCCCAAAGGTGCTGGGGCAGGCCCTGCTGTGGATGCTCTTGCAGATGCTTTGGACAACAGTGTCACTTTTCTTATCTCTATCAGCTTGCAGTCCAGGGCCTCAGTCAGGAGGCCCATTCAGGGTGCAGTGATCTTCTGTGCAGTTTTTGTTATACAGTTTTGGTATAATAGGCAAAAGTCCTTCATAAAAATGTTTGGACCATAAACCATAATGCTTCAGCCTCTGACAGACTCGGCCGGTGTGTGGATGGTCACAGCCTGGCACAGAGGGTCTGTGCAGCCCCACAGCACACCTCCCAGCGTGCTGAGCCTGCCACAATGGACAGGAAGGCTGGAAGTTGTCTGTGTTCCACGGTGTAATCTCCTGTGATCCACCACTCTGTGCTCAGGGTATTTAAGGTTAAAGACTCGGTGGAATGTTCTTCTGAGAATTTGTCTTAGCAATTTCCCAGTTACCTGTATTTTTGGTCTCTGTAACAGTCCATCTCAGCAAAAAGCCCCATTTATTTACACATTTCTCTTCTTGCTTCAGAATTCTATCTGGTATTTTTATTTCTTAGCTCTTGCACTAAAGAAAGAGCAAGGAGATGATTTGCTCTCTCCATGCCAGCTATTTCTTCCAGACCTCCAGCACTTTCTAGCACACATTTTCCTCTTTCATGCCAGATTGAGGAGACCTATTGCATTTACACATTATTTAGTCCTATTCTCTGTTCCCCTTTTTGAATCACAGATTAATTTAGGTTGAAAAGGATGTCTGGAGGCTCTGATCCAGCTGTCTGCTCAAAGCAGGGACACTGTCACGGTCAGGCTGCTGTACTGCCCTATTCCACCTGTCCAGTGTGTGTGTCCCTGCTTTGATTTCCCCGGACTGTGGCAGGCTGTGCTGGAGACACAGATGAAGCCAGGACAACCCATACTCGTTGTTCACCGGTTTCCCCTTGCCCACAGAACAGCCCACTCCCCTCAGGAAGCTCTCAGGTTCCTTAGGCACAGCCTGCCTCCAGTAGAGCTGTTCTGGCTGTCCCCGAGGGCTGCCTCCCCCAGCCGGGCCAGGCTGCCAGCAGGGCTTGCTCCATCACCACCCTGGGATCCGAGATGGGTCTGCCCGAGCTGTGGTCCCTGCGTGTCCCTCCTGTCCCGTGCCAGGACTGGCGATGCTCTGCCTTTGCTCAGGCTGCTGGCACCCGGCAGAGCAGGGGAGCGGGGCTGCAGCGGCACCTCTGGGTTCATCCCATCAGATGTGTAATTGCAGTGTTCCCTTGGACAATCTCTAGCAGGGAGCTTTCTTTTCAGCAGCTGAAGAACACTGAGTTGACACGTTCTTTTCGCTATTATAACTCACATTATCATTCCTGAATGGCAGTGATCAGTTTTCACAGCTCATCAGGGTCTCTGTATAACCCAGATTTTTCGTGCATGTCCATCATTTTAATGCTCATCTTCACTGAATTTCACCTGGCATACCCTCAGAGGGTGCTGGGAGCACTTTGTTGCCTGGTGGTGTTTGCTGTGCTTGTGTCTTTCATGGCTCCCCTGGAGGCTGCTGTGGTCATCATTCACTTCTGCCCACCTGAACACATGGTGTCCTCTCACCCTGCCAGGATGGGCCCCCGTTGGGTCTGAGCCCGTCAGGAGCAGAGGGGACACACAGTGACTGCCCAGCAGCCACCAGGCAGGGCTGGGGATGTGCCTGCTGCTGCCAAAGGTTTGGAGGGTCGGGGTGAAAGGATACCTTCATGGCAGCTTTTGGTAGCTGCAGCACTACCTTCAGTGGGTGATGAAACCATTGAGAAACCTTCACTAGTCTGGTTGGCTGCAAATAAATGCTGGTGCAGAATTTTACTGAGGCATGGCCCTACCAGGACAGCCATTTATCGGTGATCTGCTCAGAACTGAGAGGGAAGACAAGACATCTGGCTGTCTAACACAGCGGTGAGTGGTCCTGAAACTAACGATACCACAGAGGTCAGAGGCACTGAGAACTGATTGAGGGCTAAAATGCTGACAGAATAAGCACTGCTATTATTACAACAGTTTTACACCTCCAGAAGTGCTCATTGTCCTGCAGAGTCCTTGAGAACTGCTGTTACTCAGGTCAGAAACAGCCAGCCCTGACCCACTGCCAGCAAACCTGGGTGGGACACAGCAGCTGAGGCTGGGGGGAGCTGCTGTGCTGTGCAGGTGGAGACTGGGGCGTTGCCTGGCCACGGCATACTCCTGCTAATCACTTACGTAAATTAACTATGACAGTCAGTGAGAAACTCCCCAGTTTTAGAAGGAAAGCTTTAGGGAATTTACCTCACTTCAGAAAGAAGTGCTGGATTTTCAGCTGGAAGTAAAGATGAACCACATTGAAGTCTGTCAAGCAGAGCAGAGTGTTTTGTGGTACGGGGTAGGTTTGAACACTTGCCCTTGCATGGGAACCTTAGAATGATGGGATGGTTTGGGTCAAAAGGGACCTTTAGGGGCCATCTAATCTGATGCCCTGCCATGAGCAGGGACATCTTCCACTAGGCCAGGTTGCTCCAAACCCCATTCAAGCTGAGATTGAATGTTTCTAGAAATGGGGCATCTGCCACTTCTCTGGTGCCAGTGTTAGGAACTCATAAGCATTTTCTGCTCAAGACTTTTCCTCTCTTCTCTTTCCTTGTGACAGCACTGTCATTTGACAGCAATGTCATTTGACAGCACAGGATTAATAAAGACTCACCCTAATCCCCTGAGGCTGCCCGCCAAGTCCAAGGGGCAGTGGGAGCAGCAGTGTCTGCAGCAGCACCCAGGGATGGCAGCCCACGGCAGGATGGAGCTGTGCTCAGGGGATGCTGCGGGAAGCCCCGGGGGCAGGAGCTGGGGCCGGTGTGACACTCAAACCCGCGGTGTTTGTGCCAGAGATGGAGCTGAAATCTGCAGGAGCAGTGTGGGTACAAGCCCCAGGCTCCGTCTCTGTCAGGGTTTCAGCAGCCCAGCAAGGGAGGCAGAGCAGCTGACAGAGGGAGAGCCAGCCTTGCTCGCAGCACCTGAGAGGGGCTTCAACAGCTCCAGGCATTTCAGGGGTTTAGATTTCTGCTGTATCCATGTGGCAGATGGCTTATCTGTCCCATAACATGCAGCTTTCTGCCCAGATTTGTGACCATTTATTCCAACCCAGTTGTGGCAGCTCCCTTTCCTCCCCCCGCGCCCCGCGCAGTGCCGGAGCCATGGGCTGGGCAGGGCCGCGGGGGCGCGGCTCGCCCGGGGCTCGCCAGGCTGCTCCTGCCTTGCAAGAGCATCAAACAATCCAGTTTTCTCCTGTACTTCGGGAGAGAAAAATGTCTTTGATGCAGGGCTTTTGCAGGACTGATCTTTATTTACTGATAGCTCATTCTTCTTCATTCTGTTTCCACTCTTTGTCTTGATCATTCGATGCTTTCCCTTTCCTTTCTGCAGCACTGGTGAGAGGAAAACTCTTCCCGAGCTGGTGCTTTCCACCTCAGACGTGTCAATGTATGTCCTTCAACAGCTGCAACATCTGCCTGTGCCATCCTGTGGCATCCAGGAGCCTTTTCACCTCGGCCAATCCAGTGATAATCGTAATTCTCATCATGATATAATGATGATGACAATAATAGCTATGATGAGGAGGTGCTTTTCAATCAAAGCTTTTGATTTTTGTTGTTGTTTTTTGTTACTCTATAGAAAGTAAGGAATGTAATATAAACCACTTGATAAAAAGGAATATAAGTAAAACTAGAAAGGAATGTAGCTTTTCCTGCCTGACTTAAAAAAAAAAAAAGTAAATGCAAAGAAACAATTCAAAAGTACAGGAAAAAAAAGCATCCTGGAAAACTCATCTATGCTTGGTAATGGGGCTGTGGGGTTTGGGGGAACCGTGTGTGTTGGACATGGTCAGCCCTGGGGCCACGTGTGTGACTGTAGAACATTTCTTGTGAACATCAGAGCTTCAAATACCTGTGTTTCATTCACCTAGTCTTTGTGCAAGGCTGAATGAATTACACCAGCCCTGTCTGTCTGAGGCAGCTGCAGCAGCGGCTTTTGCAAATTGTTCAATTTAACAACTTCTGTGCCATTCGTTCAAATGGTTTCACTCTCCCAGCCAGGGTCCCCCAGTGCCCCCAAAGTTAGTGGCAGGGGCTGGAGGGCTGAGGCCAAGTGCAGGGAAGAATTTTGGCTTGAAGGGCAGAAAGAAGGCAGTAAATAAAACTGGAATTTCTGAACATTATTTTATTCTACTAATTTTAGCTGAGTTAGTACTTGAAATTTCCTATGAAGCTTTGGTAAACTGCTTCAGGAGCTTTCTCAGTTATCACCCATGTATGTTTCTTAGCTGATTGTACCATCTATGAGGTGAAAAACTGGAAGAAGATAGAAAAAAATGCAAAATAAGTATCTCCCAAGATGTTCAAAGGAATTATGTAAAACCTAACCAAAACCTAATTCAAAAATAGTTTTAGACTTTTGTAACAATAAAGAATCCCTTTTTCTTAAATTGTTCTGTTGGTGTTTGTTTTGGGGTTTTTTGTTTGTTTTTGTTTAATGAATGTGCCTGGTGGCAGGGGAAACTCACAGCCGCTGTAGAGGGGAAGTGGATCGATTTTTCCAAGCCAGAGTGATGGACAGCTCCATGCTCTTGACTCTCCCTGTTCTTGTGCAGGGTAGGAACGGTGCAGGTGAAGAGACCATGGCATCTGGGGGGCTCAGCTCTGTGGCTCTTGGGACCAGGAGGGTCAGGAAAGAGCTGATGGAGGGCTCAGGGTAGAGAAGTAGTTAAATAACAATAATAATGTTATTTCTGTTTATAAATGTTCACTTATGGTAACTCTCTCCTTCCTCAGATGCCATACCTGGTTCTTATCACGGTCCCTCTGGGCTGTGACATTGTATTTGGTGTGTCAGCACTTTTCTGGGACTTGTTTTATCCATATTTGTCTCTGAGCTCTGTAACCCTATGCCAGAGCTATCTATATGACCTATTTTTGTGAGGCAGCGCTAGGCTGTGTGACAGAAAAAAGAGAACTAGGGAGGGACAAGGAGCAATGAAGGACTCCGAGCTCAGGGTGGGCAAGGTCTGGCCCGTGCTCCCCCAGGGCCAGGGGACAACCAGCTCCTGGCCCGGGTGCTAGCAGGTGCTGGGCTGCACCCCCACTCTCCCCTTAAAATGTGCAAAGCAGTTTGGAGAAAATGGAGCGGTGCTTGGCCATGGGTACCAGCAGCAGTTAATCTTTTCCAACAGCCCTGTGAATAATGGGCACAAATCGTGGTCTGGCAAGGAAAGTATAAAATACACCTCTTCTCCCTAAACGATTATTGGAGTCATAATGAAAGAAAATCCTTCCTCACCATTTTGCACACCTGATTAGAATTCCATCAGTGGTAAGCAGCTTTCCACAGCCTTTCTCACCAGCTCGTTCCCTGGCTTTATCCACTTGCATCAAGGCTTTATGATCTAACCTTTCAGTCATATTCCTATGTTCTCCAATGGCTTTTGGCCAAGTTGGTTAATCATTTCTGTTAACTTCCTTTTAGTCTGAACAGTCAGAACTCCCTTGAATGTCTTGTTGTGCCTTATTCAGACACCAGCTCCTCCTGGTGCAAGTGACTGATGGCAGCAGCTGTGGGTAGGCCCTAAGCTGTGGAACAAGCCAGTTGAAAATAACGTGCTCTTTAGCCATTGGAATTATTAATAGCAGCTTTGCTTTCCTGTCTTGGGGCATTTAACACTCAAGGATTTAATGATTTAGCCAATTGAGAGAATTAAGCTTTTAGCTCATGGTGGACTTCCAACTCGACTCTCTAGCTGGGAAGGGGTGATGCTCTCATTTTCTTTCCAAGACCTGAGAATGTTTAGTATTTTGGTAGAAGCTGAATTGCTAAATCTGTTGCTGATGACGTGGAGCAGCCTGACTGCTCAAAGGAGCAGCTCCCATGGCTGTGACTGAGAGATGGACCACGTTCAAGTCACCAACTTGGCAGGTGCTGCCGCTGACCCTGGAAGGGGTCGGTGGCTCAGTGGGCTGAGACTTGCAGCTTTCCTCTGGCTCGGCCTTGCTGCTCCCTCTTTGAGTTGTGCTTCTTCAGTACAGCAGATTCAGCCGCCCCCTGGTCCTGGGGTCCTCACTCCATCAGCTCCCAGCCAGCCCCGCTTGTGCAGCCACACAGAGAACGATCAGGATTGCTTCACCTTCATCCCAAGCACGGCTGGTGCATCCGCTGTGATTTATCTCTGCCTGTTTCCCCCATTTAACATATTGCAGAAAATGGGCACAAATGCTGATGTTGGAGATGTTAATGATCACCAAAATCAAAATTCTGTGCTGTATAATTGTGGAGCAATTGGTGGAATTGCAATTGTGGAGCAATTGGATTGCTGTAATCCTTACTTGGAAAATGAGAGCAACATCAATGCCACCAAACCTCCAAGAGCTTGGGGCTTACAATATTGGTCTCTTTACAAGCAAACACTCTTCATAAAGGTTTAAAGAAAATATTGGTGATGTGCACACCACACCTTGTCATCACAAAACCAAACTGGCACCACAATCCATTCATCAGCATCTATTACTTTTTGTAGCTCAGATGTTATGTGGAGACTAAACAGGGGCAGACCTTTGTCACAGCCCCAGGCCCCTGGGGCTACACCCTTCCCTCTGTCCCTCCTGTCTCCATGTCCCACACGGACAGACTGCATGGAAACATGAGCTCTTTTACCCAATAACTCACTCAAGAACCACAGCTCTGTGAGGAGAAGCCAACCAACACTCCATTTAATTCTTTGGTATCAGCTTTGGGGTGTGAGGACGCTCACTCACGCACAGCACCGACACGCACACCTGCCTGACAGCGCACAGTTTCTCTCCCAGACAGAGGGCTGTGTGGAGTTAGGGAAGCATGAAATCCACACAGCTGAAAACAGGGGAGGGGCTGGTGTAAGGGACAGAGCTATCTGCCTTACAGGTGTGCTGCCAGTGGCTACAGCTGGGACACTGAGCAGGCAAAGTCTGCACCCAAGGTGATTTTGCTTGTTGTTGTTCAGCACAGTTTGAGGCTGAAAAGACTCCATAAAGGAAAAAAATCGGAAAAATATCCTGTACCAAATCAAATAGTGCTGTCCAGAGCTACAGCTGCTGTGCAGCGTGTGCTGTGCAGGACGTGTGCTGTGGCTGGTGGTGCTGACACGGGCACAGGGCCCCTGAGCTGCCTCTGCCAGGGTCGTGCCAGGCACGTGCTGGCACAGGTGCTGCCCTGCCCGTGGCCAGCTGCTTCACTTGACTTTGCTCGCAATGCCACTCAGACCTAGACCAGAAAATGGTAAAATGGAAAGAAATTCTCTCTGGACCACTGTGGCTTTGATGCATTCATTATTTTAGTCTCATTTCTGCCTACAGTAAGTGCTGGATCCAAGCCACACCCAACTCAATTGGCATGGAAGCTGTTTCCTGCCTTTCTCAACTGAAACTGTTGTTCATTTTCTCTGGTTTTGCCCTATGAATGATTTTTATCTAGCTTTTCACACCAGCACTGAGCTACCCCTGCTGTTCTCCCTATGTCTTTCTGGCTGTCCCTGGTGGCTGCCCCTCTTCGCTGGCTCCCAGGGGGAAATGCCACAGCCCCGGGAACCGCAGGGACCTCTCCTGGGAGCAGGGTGCGACTGTGCCAGCTGGGGACACCTCTCGTGGCACTGTCAGGGACTGTCCCCTTGCCTGCAGTGCTTTGGGCACCTGGAAGGAGGGGGAGTTCCAGGTGATGGCTTGTTTGAAGTGGATGGCAGGTTCCTGCTGTGCTGCAGATTTCAGCTAAGGCAGTATGATTTTGATACCCTGTAAATCTTAGCAAGTCATGTTAAACAACTACACGTAATTCTGTGCCTAAATTCTACAGTAAGGTTGACTATATGTTTTTAACAAGAGAACTATTTAACCTACAGGTAACATGAGCAGGTGTTGGGTGAGGGTTGATGTATGCCACCCTTTCTTTCCCTCTTAGAGCTCTCCTAGGAAACACGTCTAACCACAGGCTCTGCTACGTATCCAGTTTGTTCTGGATACTTGCGATGGAGAGGGATACAAAGGGAAAATAATTCAAGTAATAAGGGAACTACAAGAAATTGTGAAGCAATAAGTACTGCAGTGGGGGAAGGCTTTACAATAAACTGTTCAAAAGGATGTGAAAGCAAAGGAAATATTGCTATCAGTGGAGTGGAAATAGTTTTATAGTCTTCAAGTCAATCCCTTTAACTGTACAAACTGTTAAATGAAAGGTTGTGTTTAACAAGTTGAAACAAGATGCAAAATCTTGAAAGAAATGGGTTTGGTGAGACTGTGACACACATTAAATAGCCGGCAGGGCTGCCTGATGGGTATTTCAAAGGAGGATCCTGTGTCTTTCTGTAATTAATTTCATCGCAAGTGTGATATGTGCATGCCTAACACATCACAAGATAACGTGCAGATGCAGACTGTTCATAGCACTATCATTAATTCCACCACTGTTGACAATCAGCTCATGGAAATCAGTTGCCAAATCCCAGCTGGATCCTGCAATACAGAGTTTGAACCCTTCTCATGAGAGATGAAGTGCTGCATTCCTGGAAAGTGGAAATCAAAACTCTTGTGGATTGGATGGCCTCATTTGCTCTGCAGCTAATTATACCTGGTTTGGTTCTGCTCCACATTAGCAACATCTTTTGAAAACTTTAAGTAAAAAAAGAAAAAATACTTTCCTGTACTTGGGAGTGCGGCATCTGCCTCACTTGAAGTCAGCACTTGGTGACCTTTGTTCCATGCAGGTTTTGGTGGTGCACTGGCTCTTGGCTGTGCACAGGAAATGGTATTTTCAAGGGCTGGAGTTTACCACGACACCTGATGATACCTGCAGGCGCACTGGAAAGGACAGGGGAAGGACCAAGGGCTCCACAGCATCCCATAGCAGCTATTCCTTACATCAGCTAAACATCCCTGCCTGTCAGAGCCTGAAGCAGCCTCTCAGAGGGTCAGTGACCCAAGGTGATCAGCTCCGAGGCTGTCTGCTCTCGGAGGGCTGGTGCCTGAGAAGGACTAACGTAGCAGCTTTCAGATATTTACAAATAACCTGAGAAATAAAGCATACAGGTGTTGAACAAGTTTGTGCACTCACAGCTGAGCACTTAGAGCAGCTTAAACTTAGACTGCTGCATCCAAGACTGGATATAGTTGGGGTGTGTGGAAGTGGGCCTGAAAGGGAATTGATGGGCCCTGTCTGGGAACCCTTTCTCTAGAGCTGCAGACACCAGATTTACCAGGAATTAGTGTGCTCAGCAACACATTCCTGAATCTAAGATTCACTGAAGGTTACAATTGCAATGAAAGGGGGCTGTGCTCAGCCTTGATGCCCTGACAGATGCCTGCTGAGTGCAGGGCAGGGGGGTGGGGGTGTATGGGGGGACGAAGCCAAGCAGTGGGGGAGCTGGAACAGCACTTGGACCCATCCCACTGCTGGTGGGTGGCTGTGACTCTCCAGGACCTGCTGGCCCCGGGAACTCCCTGTGGTGCTCCTCTGCTGGGCTCTTACCTTCCCCTCTGCTGTCAGCAGCTGGGGCCTGAGTTGGGGGAACAGAGCTTCCTGGGAGTCAGGACTCTTCCACTGCCTCTTTCTTACCATCCCCTAACACCGAGAACTGGGCCAGACTCAGACCAGGAGGGTGGCAGTGCCTTGTGCTGATTATCAAACCTTGCATCTCTTAATCAGCAGATCCTGATTAACAATCAGGGTGACCTGAATAGAAAAAGCCAAGGGCCTCTTTGCTTCCTCTCCTTGCTGAACCCACCTGCCCTCTGTGCCCTGTGTCTCCAGAGCTGGCCAGGACACGGACCCAGTCTGCACCGTGGGGACTGTCTGGCCACGTGGAAAGAGGATGCTGTCCGTGAGGAGGCTCTCTGAAGGCTCTCCTGATTTACCTCTCAGTGTGCCTCAGGCAGGACAAAGCAGAGCAAATAAATTCTGCAGGCAGCAATCAGGAGCTGCTATTAATAGGACTGATTCTCACTGACCTGGAAATTCCGCTGATCCTGCCCAGGGACGCAGTTCTTATTCCACACTCCCTAAACAAGCCTTGTTTTCTGCGGAGGCTGTTCAGCAGCACAGCAGCCTGCAGCTCATTGTCAGAAGCCTTTCTCTAAGCAAGCCCGGGGTGAGACATTCCTGCTGGTTTGCAGTGTGTGTGACTGATCCCCCAGGGACTCTCCTCCACTGGGAAACAAAACTGCAGTGAGCAATGAGATTAAGTGTCATTACACTCTTATGAGTGGAGAGGTCGGCAGGCTTCCATGGAGCAGCATTTCTGATCAGGAATGAGACCATCAAGGAAGGTTCTCATTTTGAAAGGCTTTTATGCAGTTACCTCAGGCTCACAGTTTCTTTGATGACTAAAATAGAGCTGAAGGAAGGCTCTTGTCAGTAAGACTGATGCTAAAATGGTCCCAAGCTTGAGAAGTATCTTACTGGTTTAAAGGAAAAAACCACAAGGGGAACTGGGAGATGAACAGTAATTCCTTTGGTTGGTTTAAACTTGTGCTGAGGTTCCTTCTGCCTGAAACTCTGAATTAACAGTTTAGGTTTAATTCTGGCAATTGGTTTTTTTAAATAATCATAATTGTTCAGACCATGCCTGGTGCAGGTTCAGTTCAGCTCCCTGAGAAGCCTTTTGTACAAACCATTCAGGAGGAACACCGAAGGTATGCTTTTCCCAGCTGAATACCCTGCACGGAGCAGTTGTGAGCTACCTCAGGCGATCCCAGCACCCACGGAATGGGCACAAGGCCAATTGCTGCTCAGGCCCTGCATGTCAGAAATAGGAAGGATTCGCTGAGCATTTTCCCCAGAGACCAGGAGCCATTTTTCCTGTGCAGACCCATTTATTTCCGAATTGCCGTTCCCAGGAAGTGACCCAGTATTCACTTCAAGGTATGAAAACCGCATTTTCTTCTCAGTGCTGTGTGAAATTTCAGCTTCTTTTCCCATTCACCTTGTGTAAAGCTGGTATCAGCCACTGTCTGCCAGTGTTATTTTAACATACTTCAAAGATAATGGAAGTTTCTTGCCATGTACCTAAAATCCCAGTGTCACCAACGCTCTGGGTCGTGTGCTGGGAAGGGGAGGGAAGCAGAGCCTGTGGCTGGACAGTGCAGCAAGGGCTGGCCACGGGCAGGGGTGGGCAGCTCCTGCAGAGCGGCTGCCCCTCCCAGGGCTGGCGACGTCCATGGGTGGGGAGGGCTCAGGGGGTCCATGCTATCCAGAAGAGCCTTTGGACACGTCTGAGGAGCGGGCAGGGAGCTCCCAAATTGGCTCTGGGCTGGCTTCACCTTTGGGCTGCAAGGCTCCAGCACACTTGGCTTGGCCACAGAAGAGTGAATTGTTATAAAGGGTTAAAGACTGCTTTCAAAATAGTATTTCTTTATCAATGACCAGAAAACAAAGGGAGGAAGCTGGAAGAACAATGAGAGGAGTGAGATGATCCCCCCAACAAAGTGGGGTGGTGCCCCAGGGGCCTTCAAGGGTGTGGGAGATGAGCTCAGCTTTTCCTTCCCCATCACCTTCTGATACGTTTGGAGGAGTGAAGTGTCACCAAACTGGGTGTGCTTTAGGTGGTCGTAGCCCCTGTGCACGAAAAGATCTTCCCCTTGGCAAACTGCCTTGTTACATCCTGCACCGAGAGGAACAAAGAGAATCTGGGCCACATGACTCTTGGGGAAGGGACGTGTTTCCTCGGCAAACCTCCACTGCCTCTGTGCAAGCTGTCCTCAGCTCGGGGAGCTGCCCCCGTCCCACTGGGATGCACAAAGCCTCCCCTGCAGCAGGAGCCCATCCCTCCTGCCAGCTCCCTGGCTGCCATCTCCCTGTCCTGGCCCCTGACATCCCTGGGACGATGCCCAGCTGTGAGCAGCAGCCCCTGGGCCATGTGGGGCTCCTCTGCCCCCTGCTCCAGCCCCAGCCCCTTTTCCCTTCCCTCTGAAGCTGGGCACTCCTCACCAGCCTCAGCCCTCCACAGAGCCCCACGTGCTGCTGGCCCTGGGGAGGGACAGGAAAGATGACAGGCCTTTCCCTACCCCTGCCCTGCTGTCCCTTTCCTGCAAATCTTGCCTTTTCCTCTGTGACACAGACAAAGAAATCCCTCCTCTGCTCCCCCCTCCTCACACCTCTGTGAGCCCTCTCTGATCCTTCACTTTGGTCTTGCTCCTTCTCTGCCCCTTTGCTCCTCACACTGGTCTAGTTTTTGCATTACATAACATGATTGAATCCCCCTCCTTTAAGAAAAAATCTCATACCTGATCCCATTCAGCTTCCCAGCTACAGCTCATCCTGCTTTCATCTGGAAAATTATCTAACATGCTGTACAGGCTGTTTTTAATCCATTTTGTTTCTAGACAGTTACCAAGCTCTTGTGGCCTTAGCACTGACCTTTTCCCAGATGTCTCAACTCCCCCAAAAGACAAGGTGAGGGACAGAAACCCATGTGTGCTCCCGGCAGTCACTTGGACAGCGTGCAGGGATGGACTGGCTGTTCACTCCGGCTGGCCCTTCCCTGCAGTGTATCCATTAATTTGTAATAACTTGCACCTGTTGTTCCCTGTGCCAACACTGCTGACGCTCCTGTTCCCAGTGTCAGCTGGATGTGTTATTCTGACACAAACCTGATGAAACCAGGAGTTACCTGGGAAAATCAGGCTCATCTGCTTTCCTAGTCAGAGAAAAAGCTATTCTGCTTTGGAAGGAGACAAAGAATTGGCTGGGGCCTCCCATCCTTTCCTTATTAAACCATTCCCTGGGTGTTGGAGGTGCTGAACGGGGCCAGTGGATGTGCCAACACACTGCCACGAGGGACCAGTTCCTTCCTCCCTCTCTTTCAACATCCCCGTCTGCCCCTCGTACCTATGGGAACCCCTGGCACTGGGCAAAAGGACATCACTGTGTAACTCTTCCTGGTGCCTTAGGCAGGACCTGAGGATACTGGGGCTTCCTGCTTTTGGGACAGAGCACCAGAGCAAGCCCAGCAGAGCCCTTGTGTGGCCACAAGAATGGCTGGAACTGGCAGCCGGCAACTCCTTCAAAAGCTGCCACCCATCAAAGCCCGGTGAGCCACCCCAGGTTCGGAGAACGAGGAGTTCCTGGAGTGTATATCTGACATGTTCAATAGGATAGAGGGCTGATAATCAAATTTTTCTGCCAGATACCCAAATTATTTCTCAAGCTCTGTATTACCACTGTTTGTGGACAGAGTCACTGAAACTTTCCCTCTTAGACCAGCTGCTGTGAGTAATTTCATTGCTAAGCCATATGGCATAGCTCTTATGTAATTTTATTTGAAAATGTAATTCTTCTAGTTGTTATAGTGCTTTATCTTCTGTGTTGCTGTACCTCTGTATGTGCATGTTCGGCTCTTGGCACAGGAGGATGCACATCCAGAGAAGACCCCTGTGAGAGCAGCGAGGGTGTAGCAGCCCTCAGAGCCAGACTGGGACAAGGATCATCCCCAAGGGCTGTAGGAGCAGCATGAGAGAAGGAACAACTCCACTCTGGTACTTGGTGAGAAATGAGGATCTGACTTGGGGGTGATGTGTCTTAAAGGGCAAGAAGAGGGCTGCTCTGGGGATTTCCATCCCTCCCGCCTGCAGAGCAAAGCCAGACTCCAGCCCATGGGGAGCAGGTGGGCAAGACAAACACGTGTCACTTGTTCATGAAAAAGCACAGACACCATCTCATATCAGCCACAAGCACTGGTGAGCCCAGCATCTGGGCTGCTGTTATCTTTAGTGGCAATAAAACCAAACTCACTCACTGAGGCAGAGCTGGGAACCTGCATCTGACACCTCCTTTGGAGAGCTCGGGGGCTGGTCACTGCCTCTGGGACCTGCAGAGTTTGCTGGGTCTTGTGGAGGACTTCGATTTGGGAGGTACAGGTGAGGTGATCAAATGACAAAGTCTTGTCACAGCTTTGGGCACACTCCAGGATTTCACTGTGTCCCCTGGTAAATTAGAGCAGAAATGAATTTCCAGACTAAGGGTGTACAAAGTATTTGCCACCCAGGGCTGTGCTCCCAGAGAGGAGACCAGCAGCTGGAAATGGAGGGTACAATTAAAGAGCTTAACCAGCCAGTACAGAGGTGTTAACTCACTGCTGCAATTACATAGCTGTTTGTTCATTAAAGGAGAAATTTAATATAATAATAATGCAATTATAATATTTGCAATTCTGCACACTGAAAGCCAAAACACAGAGTTTTCAGGAGTGATAGAAACAGTCCTGTCCCCTCTCCAAAAGGGCCTTTAGATCTCAGAGCTTACAGAAAACCTTTACAAGGTACAGCGTGCTCTGGGTGTTACCACAATTTTCCCCACTTATATTGTTGAGCCCAGAAGTGAGAACAGCACCTGAGCTGTGAGAACACTTCTCTGCAGCCTGCACCCCCTCCAGCCTCAGAGCCTTCATCCATTCACAGCAGGCACTTTTTCTGCCTATAAAGCTCAGTCCCAAAACCTGGTCTTCAAGCAAGTGTTGGAGCTTTTTCAACTCCCTCAGGAAACATTTCATCTTTTTCTCTTTAACCCTGTTTTCAGAAACAAACTGACTGCTGCATTTCATCTGAATTTACTCACAGTTTCACTGCACTTGAACTTGTACTTCTGAAATCAATGAATAGTTTCGTAAAAAATGTAGCCCAGATATTGCCAGGAGGTGTGGGAATGGTTTTTTAAAAAACGCTTTATAGAGTGTTGTTGATTAAATCTTTGCAGCCACTGCCGAGCTACAAGATTTTTGTGGAGGTGGAGTGAGGAAGATTTCTACACAGAACAAACACGATCTGGTGGTCATGCACCACTGGAATTATTTATTTATTGCCTCACTTGAGGGTCAGGGGGATGACTGTGGTTTATTAACAATGCAGAGACCAGACACTGCTCAGGTTGTCACTGCAGGGTGATGAGCTGGTCCTGTATCCCTGGTAAGGCCCTCTGAGGGAAGCCAAGAGCTTGCAGGCTCAGGCAGGGTCAATGATATTTATTAGAGATGTTCCTGTCTGACATCTAAAACCTCTTTTGCTGAGAGGTTGGCTGAACCATTCCATATTTGCCAATCTGGCTTAAAGGCAAAAAGGAGGAAAAGGAGTTTCCTGAATATTTCTACTCCTGTTTGCACAGTGAAAGACACCCCAGACACCTGCCCTCTGACCCCAGAGATGACCCAGGAAGTGCAAACAATGAGTGCTCAAAGGCTGAGCATTATTAAACATTATGGGCAAAGAGGAAGGGACAGAGAAATGTGAATAAATCAAATTATCAGGATTTACCACCAGGGTGTGTTGTGATTTTTTGTTTTGTTTTGGTTTGGTGTTTTTTAAGTGCAATTTGGTATAAAGGAAACTATTACCAGGAGATTGCATGGTAAACTGAGGAAAAAGTGGAACTGTAGCTTGGACTGTTATGGTATTTAACAGCAGTTACTAATGAAAAACTGAAAATAGTTACATGCTAAAGGTTGCACTTGACTGAGATGGAGTGGATGTAGATAGAGCATCTCCAGTACATCAGTCAGTCCTGAGCACATGCTAATAGGAAATCAATTAATTTCCAGCAACATTTGCTCTTTCTATTGTGAAAGAGTTTTAATGAACTTATTGTGAATGGTCAGTAGCTGCTTACTCTGGAAGAGCCTTTCAGATTTAATGAAGCACCATTCTTTCTGAATTTGTGCTGGAAAAGTGACAATGACAAATTTTAAGCTGAATTACTTGCCATATGTGATCAGTTAATGGAAAACCTTCCTCATCCCAATTATTAATTCCTGTCCTGTTATTTTCCCCATTAAGCAGCAGTCCTGTGGCTTAGGCAGTGAATCTAGGAGCAAACATGCCACTGTCACTTGGCAATAAAGCCATTTGGGCACAGGAAAATCCCTTTGGTCCAGGTCACGGCCATTCACCACTTGTTTGATGCTTTCTATAGACATTTTTGTGTCTGACACCAGTCAGAGCTGTGTGCAGGAGTGGAGCTGAGGGAGGAGGGCTGAGCTCCCCCCAGCCACACTGCTTGGCTTTTGTGTTCATTTCCTCAGATAACCCCAAACATCTCTGAGTTTTGGAGGCTCAAACAGACAAGATTTTGGTCCATAAGGAGAAAATAAGCCTAAAATAAGAAGACAAGCCCAGTGCCAGCTGCACTACAACCCCCAAAGAAGTAGCTGTGGAAGGGATCTGAGGAGGAGGCAGAGCAGCTGGACTTGTTTGCTTACCTGGACAGGAATGAGGTGGTGGTGAGGGCTGGGTGCTCCACTGGCTGATGGAGCTTCTGCAGTGCCAGCACCTGCCCGACCCACTCCCCTGAGCTGTGCGGCAGCAACACCACCAGGACAATCAGCAGAGGACTTGGGCTCCCTTTGAAAGAGCTGTTTGTACCTTGTTCTGCATTCCCAGTGTTCATGGCTTCCTCCTGCCCCACCTCCAGGAGCGGCCTGGCTCCCACCTGAGCCACAGTTTCATACTGGTGTAATCAGGGGAGTTCTTAAGCGCAAGGTCAGAAGCTTCTTGCAGATGGTGATGGAGGTGGGAGTACACAAGGCTGTCCCAGTTCAGGGAGAGTGAGGCACTGGAGCCCCTTTATACCTTTCTAATGACATTACTTTATTTATTTACTTATTTTACGTAGTTCTGTGTTGATGAAGTCCTTCAGCTTTAGGTCCCATGGGTTGTCACTGTGTGGGAGACCAACACTGTGCTGCAAACAGGACAGGCACACACAGGTTCACTGTGGATTCATTAGCATCTTTGTATGCTTGAGGCAGCAACATTAAACAAAACAGTAAAGAATCCAGCCCCCTACAACCATGGGCATCTGCCAGCTCCCAGACTGGCTTCCTGAAGGAAAGCATGTGCTTATTTCTCACTGCTGCCAGTTATGAGTCAGAGAAATGACCCGGGTTCCTTGGAAAAGAAGAGACACGAAAAGCTGCAGCAACACAGGACAAAATGCATCAACATTTCCAAGAGAGAACTTAGCAATGGCAGGAATCACAAATGGGGAGGTATTTTCATGAGGAGTCAATTCCATGGCTTTCAGCAGTGACTTCTTTCTGAAGATGATCTGAGCATGTGCAGAAACTTCACACGGTTGACGGGACAGAAAGTCAGCAGTTAAACACATTATAGAGACTGCTCAGGGAGATGGAAGGAGACATTAAAAACACCAAATCTTGTGTAAAGGTTAATTAAAACATTAATAATGCAAGGTTTCAATTATTCATGCATAAATAAAAAGACATTTAATGGTAGACACAGTGAGCATTTCTGGGTGGACATGACATTGGGATGGAGAGGGAACACATGGGAGCTTCAGCTCAGCACAGGAAATTACTGTGGAGCACAGAAAATGCTGGGCAAGAGGATGTGGTGAGAGCGAGGATCACAGGGTGCAGGGAGAGATGGCTGGGGGGTACCTGCTCTGAGCAGCTACAGTTCCACAGGTCTCAAGAACAGTCCTTGTGTCCCCATCCCTCCAGCAGCCCCAGGCTCAGGAACGAGGAGAGTGTTGGCTCCTATCTGAGTGTGGCGTGTGAGGGGCATGGGATGGGCAGGACCACCACATTTAATCCTCAAATACAATGTTTCTGTACAGTAACAACTGAAAAACCCCATCATATTCTTACACTCTTATTTTCTACAGATCATAGAATTGTAGAATCCTAGAGCAGCCCAGGCTGGAAGGGATCTTGAAAGATCATCTACTCCAATGCTTTCTGAGAAAGGAAGCCCAGAGAGATTTTCTCACACCCTGACCAGCTGCATGTGGAATCCTCCAGTGATGGAGGCCTGTCCCTGGGAAGGTTGTTCCAGCGAATGACTGTTCTCGTTGTTAAAAGCTTCTTTCATATTGAGATGAAACCTCTTCTGGTACAGCTTGTACCCATCACCCACTGCCTTCCCCATGGGGCTCCTCCTGCACAGGGACCCTCCATCCTCTTCAAATCTCCCCTGTACAGCCTGGGGTGCTGTGATGGGGTCCCCCCTGAGTCGAGTCTTCTCCAGGAGAAAGGATTGAACTTCTTCAGTCTTTCCTGGCAGGTTCTCCAGCCCCTGGGTCATCCATATCGCCCTCCTTTGCATCCTCTCCAGTCTGTCTGCTTCATGTTTGGATTGTGGGACCCGAACTGTGCATGACCAGCAAGGCTGGGGGTCAGGCAGGTGGCACCACTCTCCAGCCTGGAACCCACAGTGGCCTTCACACAATGCTGCCAGGACTGTCATCCCTCCTCTGTTCTCGATGTGAGCTCCTCAGACGCTCAGAGCTTCACTTCCAGCCTGCTGGCTCTGGGCCTGCACTTGCACTTCTGACACATCACCCCCTCTCTGTGCCCCCACCACGGCGTGTCTGTGCAAACACTGTTCCTGTGTGGCCGTGATTACACTCTCAGTTTCTCTCTTTGAGCTGTCTTTGACAAGTCATTTAGAGTTTGTCTGCTTTCATCAGCTTTTACAGTGAAGGAAAGTTGGCAGGCAATTCTTAACTACCTGACTTGTCTCTTGTCTGATGATTGATTTCCAGTGGGAGTAAGTTTTGATATTTGAAAAGATCCAACCTATTATTATTGAACATTTGAGTTGTGTAATGGAAGTATCTGTCTGAAAAACCCAGAAGGATATTTGAGCGGAAGGCTCAAAGGCTTAAGGAAATTCTAGATCATGTATAAAATATTGCCCACTGCATTGTCTCTGATATCAGATGGAGAACGGAGAGAGGCCACAATGCCAGGAGAATGCAGCCAGGTTGAGGAAAAAAAAAGGGGCAAATGGAATATTTTAAAAAAGTGAGGAGAAATGTTAGGTTCTGTGAAGAATGAAAGATATGGCAGACAATGGGATGAAAAGGACTTATTCTGACCTACATACCCAGGCAGAATCCCTGCTGACAGAGAGGAAAAATGATGCTTTTGATCTGCAGGTGATAGCAAGACTCTGGGCAGAGAGAGCTGATGAATCCTGTCGAAAAGGAAAAAACCACACCAGCCCCAATGGAGCCTGGGCTCTCACTGCAGACAGGCCAGCAGCTCACTTGGCGTGCAGCCTGGGCTCCAGCTGTGGCCTGGGGACAGGAAAACAGAAACATCCTCTTGGGAATGGACAAAGATTCCCCCTGGGGACAGACAAACCTTCCCCTTGCGGACGAGACCCTGACCATTAGCTCGGGGCTGGAGCTCTGCTGGCAGGAGCCGGGCAGGAGCTGAGAGGGCAGGCGAGGGCTGGTGCCCAGAGCGTGCCCTGGGAGCGCTGCCAAGGGGCCGGTTTCCAGCTCCGAGCTGAGCTCCCGGGTCTTGCACAAACAGGTGTGTTTTTCCTGGAAAACAAGCAAAAGTTGCTGTATCAGCCATAGGAGCGTCCCTTGGTGCCTCCCAGCCTGAGCCAGGAGCCAGCTGCGCTGGTATGAGACTCCCTGCACAGAACTTTTAAGGGTGGAGTGAGTGCTCAGTTGTGAGCTGGTGCAGTGCCCCAGGTACACAGGAAACCAGCTGCAAGTTTTGGAGAAATCCCTTCATTTTGGGGCAGATGGGAAAAGACATTTCTTTTCTCCTTTGGTGCCAAGGAGAAGACCCCATCATCCCCCGCCTCATTTCCAGGCACAATCACTCCCAGGTCATTGCCATTGCTCCCCTGTGTCTGAGCCCAGCCTTGCCTGGGTCACTGCTGTTGCTCACCTGTCCCAGGGTACAACCTCGTGTTTTCTCCTGCCCTTTGGTCTGGGAGTTCAGACCAGCCACAGCCCTGGCAAGGAGCAAGTCAAGTATGCACAAGTATGATGTCTGTATTCCAGACACCAGCAGACTTTGAGAGCAAGGGAAGGAGGTGGTGTTTTCCCACCATGATGAATCCATGTCCAGAGAGCTGCAGTGCCATGTTCAAACACAGGGAGAGATGCTGCCTCATTAGCATATTATTATCTTTTTACTAATCAAGTCAGTGTGAATAATTTTGCTTATGATTGTGTTTGATTGTATTAGGGAATTACAGACTTGAAAAGCTCTTTTTTTTCCAAGTCTGCAGAAGGCAGCAGCACCATTCCTGCACTATTTTTAGCAGATGTTGCATAGATTGTGCTCTGTGCCTGTCCTGTTTCACTGCCAGGATTGTACACATGGAATTCCAGGGGAAAAAAGAAAACCGAGCAGGGTTAAAAGAAAGTTGTACACCCATCTATGTGTTGCCTGAGGAGGTAAAAGGCAGCTCCTGCTTCCATTCTGGACTGACTGTAGTGCTTCTAAGTGAACCCAGCAGTGCCACGACGGCTTTAAAGCTCATAGACAAAATTGCATTTTAAAAACCACACATAACTTGCCTGCACTTACTATACCCCAAAATGAAGGGGAGGTGTTTTCTGCTCCAGTGACAAAGAGCAATTTACCTGTCATGCCTGAGGTTATAATTACAGGTAAAGGCTAGGTAAATGTGGGAAGTGAATTTCCCTGTAACATAAAACCCCAGTGATGTTCCTTTCAGGTCACAGAGGTTCTGAGGCCATCACAAAGCACAGCTCCAGCCCTCAGTAAGATTTTTGGTTAGCTGCTCTTTTCCCAAGTGGTTTCCCAGATGGGAGCTGCCAGAGCAGTGAGAGAGCCCTACAAGCTGCTGGAGCAGCCACACCAACCCCAAGCCCCTGGGTGTGGGGCTCTGGGCCCTCATTGTGGGCTCAGCATCTCCACTGAGACTCCCTGGAGATCTGAGGCTGAGGAACAAGCCTATGCAGGGAGCAGGCAGGAGCACAGGACAAGCAGTGGGAGTGAGGAGTGCCCCAGCACTGCTCTGTTCCGTGCTAATGACCAAGGATTGGTCAAACCACACAGGGAAAAAAGAGTTCTGGCTACTCAGTATTGTGACAAATCCCTTGGATGTGATATAAACCCAGCACCTGTGTGGAAAGCTCTGAGTTCAGCATCACACAACATTACAGTGCTGCTCATGCTGCAGCCTCAGAGTGACCTGACCCACCTGGGCCAGAGTCCCCACCCAGCTCAGAGCCTCCTGCACGGGGCACTGGGCTGTGCAGGGAGCAGGGCTGGCAGCCTGCGAGTGGGGGATGACACAGCCACGGGCTTCTGATGGGCCAGGGGGGCACCGGGAGGAAGTGGGGGCAAATTTTCCTCTTGTAAGGCTCACCCTGGACTGGCATCTGTAGTGTTCTGTGTCTGTGCCTTACAGAAAAATGCTTCAAATAAATCACCAAAACCATTTGGGGGTAGGAAAAGAAATCCTTGTCTAGCAAGAGTTGAAGAGCCCCACCTGGTTATCTTCCCTGAAATACAGCAAAATGCAGACTTTGCTACATGTTTTCAGGGAAAGATTGTCTGGCACTAAGAAACTTTTTAATCTGCTTGAAGAAACAAAAGAGTCTGACTGGGAGCTAGAGAATTAAATGGATCAGTAGCAAGGCAGGAGCTCTGGGAGTGCTGGAGATTAAAGCCGGGTCACAGAACCAAGTGACTGGTACCTGCCCCAGCTCTGGCCATGAACTGTGACCAGGCAGAGCTTTTCCAGGAGACGGGCAATGGGAAGCCCCTGCTGCTGTGGGGATGCTGCAAATGGAAGAGATCCTTCCCACAGTGCTGTGCTCCACCCCGCCGGTGCCAAGGGCCAGACAGAGCCTCACTCCAGGCATTGTGGTGGCTTATGAAGTGCAGGAGCAAAGGATCCCCTGAACATCATTAACCCTTGGCTTCCCATGACCCCAGCCCATGTTTGCCCTCCATAGGGGTGCTGCAAATACCCTGCAGATGTGTCCCCGTGTTACAGAAGGGGCAGGAGCTGCTCAGCTTTGTGGGTGAAAAAGAAACTGTGAACAAGTGAGACATTACCTGGTTCTTCAGCTGAGTGCACACGCCCCTGCACACACAGGCAGAAAAATAACATTTTTCTCCAGTGGATCCTAAGGAAGAGACTATAATAAGATTTTGTGCATAGCCTGTTGTTCTGCATGTTGACATCGACAATTCCAAGGCACACAGGGAAAGTGAAAGGAGATAAGATGCAAAATGATTCTGTAATGGGTGCTGAAGATTTTCTGGGGAAGGGATTTTTTTTTTCTTTGTTTGCTAAGCTTTCAAAACTAACACTGACATTTATACAAAAAGGAGATTTATTTTTTTCTCCTAGAGGTTAACAGCCTGCTGTCTCCCATAGTGAGTTATCCTGTGGGCACTGCTAGCACAGGTAGAGGAATTGCTTCTAGTCCAACTGTCAGCACCCAGAAAGGCAAAAGTATTATGGAGTTAATAATGGATTTATTGACAAGCCATTATCAATAATTCCATCACTCCCCTCTGGTTCATGGCGGGTGGCATTGCTGGTTCTCAGTGCTGGGCAGGGGCAGCCTGGGTGCCCTCCTGGTCCACCTTCTGTGTGTGCCCAAAAGATGTATTGGCTGGCACTGACCCAGCAGGATCAGTCACTGGTTGCCTGTGTCTCGGGCCCAGAATTTGGCAGCCACACCCTGGGCCACCTAAACACAAGTGACAGCAGCAGTGCTCACAGGGCAACAGCCCCTGGAAGGAGGAGGGAACAGAGGAGCCGTGAGGGTGAGGGCTGGGATCCACTGCAATAAAGGTGGCAGAGACAAGACCAGCACGGGAAAGCATCCACTGAGTAGTGATGCTGCCTTTGTCCAGTCCATGTTCAGCTGGAACATTGGCTCTTACACCAGTGACAGACCAGTAAATCAGTAATTCCCTTCCCTTGGCCCATCAAGGAGCTAACAGGACAAACTACCATTGAAATGGGACAATATATTAAAATGTGTGCAAGCCTGCATTAACTGCTGCTGGAAAAAACACCCCAAACCATGTTCATGCAGTGTCCTGCAATGTGAAATGGGTGTCACATTAAGGCTGCCCTCAAAGTGCCCCAGGGCTGGGACCCACAGTTGTATCTAAAGGCACCACAGCCAAAGGAAAAACCTCTGAGTGTTTGCCAGCCTTTTTGCAAGGCTCCAGCTGATGGGTTTGTGCTGAATGAATAAATAAGTTTTACTCTGCTGTCCTACAGAAGGCAGATAAGAAGCCAAAAAACAAATAAGAAGCACAGCAGAAGAGCAAACACATTTGCTTTAAGGAGGGGAAGCCACAGCTAAGTTTCTAGACCATGAAGCTACAGACTGCCTCAAATTAAATTAATTTAATGGTTTATACATTTCCTCTGTAGAGATGTGGGCACTGAAATGTGCATCCGCAGGCGAGGTAGGGAGGTCTGGCAGATGCTCGTGTCACCCCTTGGCATGGGACAGATGCCACGTCTGCATCAGGGACAGCTGGGAGAGGGATGGATGCTCCAGGCAGTGCCCGGCATCTGCAGCCTCCAGTTCTGCCCCGCTGGCATCAGCCACCCTGCCTGGCAGACCCAGGTGAGCCCCTCTGTGGGAGTCAGGGCTGCCCAAGCCTCGTGGGGAGGGGGCTCTGCGGGGGCCAGCACGGCACCAGCTCACATAGCAGCAGCTCCCACCTCCTCCCCACTCCCAGCTCTGCCTCCAAACAAGGACTCTGTGGCTCCATTGCCAGGAAGGTTCTGCATTCCCATTCTCCAAATTACTTTTTGCTCATTTGGCCAAGCCCTAATTCATCTTCTGTCAAATATTTTTTCCTCCTGCCAAAAGCACGGCTCCTATTCCTGTTTCTCACATCCACTTCAGCCTAATGCTGTCTGTAAATAGTGAATTTGCATAATGAACGGGGTTTATGAAAACCAATTGCTCTCTGTGTGGGTGACCTTGTGACTCCAGACATGCCAATGTGCAGGGACACAGGGCAGTGCAGGGGCTTTGGGAAGCTGCTCAGTGGGTGTGCGAGCACCTCGCCATGCGTGCCTTCCTGGCTTCCTGCTGCACTTAGAAGCCCAAAATATTCATACAGAAACGTGCTGGGCTCCCTCAAAAGTGATGGTGACAGTGGCTGACCATCTCCAGTCACGGCAGTACCAGTGGCACCACCTGCTCACACCGGGGACCCTCCTGGCACCACCCAGCAAACCTGCAGGGACAGAATCAAATCCAGAAACAAACCATTCTCTCCTTATTCTGTTAATGATCCCTGTGCAACCGCATTCCAGGGAAAGATTAGATTTCGGGGATGTGCACAATGTAGGGCAAGAATTAACACCAATATTATTCAAACACTGAGACCTTGTTGCTCTCTACAGCTCCCTGAGAGGAGGTTGCAGGGGTGGGGGTCTGGCTCTGCTCCCAGGGAACGAGCGACAAGAAGAGAGGAAACGGCCTCAGGTGCTGCCACCTCTGCCCGTGACACGGGCAGGGACGGAGCAAACACGGGGGACAGGTCTGGGCAGCACTGACACCGCAAGAACAGCAATGGGAATGCGAGAAACACCCGTAGGGACAGCTCCAGGAAGGGGGACAGCTGGCTCTGATTTCTTGGTTTCATAATGTGAGAGTTTGAGTGTGACCACAAAAGTTAGAAGCCAGCAAGAACTGAATGCAGTGATAAATGAAAGGCAGTGATAGAAAGCTTGCTGGTGTTTCCCTGTGAGGAAAATGCCCCTGATTCCTTGGACAATGATGGAATCCAACATGCTCACACTTGTATTGATATTTTTAAAGAATTAGGATAAAAATTTGGATGAATGAAGAGAAAGGTAAAGAAAATTGTCTGGTAGGAAGTTCAGTATTTCAAACTCATTTTGGCTTGGAATAGGAGGAAAAACGTGCTTTTCATGTCCTTTTCCAACAGATCTAGTTTATTGAATTTCCATAATGAGTCCACCTCACCTTCATTTTTAAATAATTCCAGAGGTGATATGGAGAACTGCAAATGTGATCTCATATAAAACCTCCTGAGACGATAAAACTTGGGCTGAAAACTCAACTCACTGTGCAAATACAAGGTTTCTCTGAGCTTTGCTGAACATGTGGAGCTGGCAGCAAATGAGGGCCTTGCCCCTACAGGTTACCCAGAACAGCTTAGTCAGCTCACCAGTGGGTATCTCAAATATTTTGTAAAATATCAGGCTTTTCCAATCATCACTGTAAATTTCCCACTTAATTTTATAACATCAAACCTGGCCTCATTTTTTCCTCCTCAATCTTCCATTTGCTCATGAGATCATGGAGTCCCTGCTGATAGCAAGCTGTGATAAATTAAGTTTATCACTTAAGAAAAAATATATTTGAGTTATAACCGTTAGCTCCAGCTGAAATAATTCTACGGATTCCCCTGAAAGCAAAGAAATTCAGTCAGGAGATCAGAGCTCTGTAACTATGTGATTTATATGTATAAATATTAAAGGCATCAGCTAATCAGAGAATTAAAACTGTCAGAAGCTCTGAGTGTGGCTCTGTGCAACACCCAGCACAAATTTTCTGGCTCCAGGATTTTATCTGCAAAGTCAGCCTGTGTTCTCCAGACCTGGTCTGTTATTCCCAGCATGAGGCTTCCGTTCTTTCTGTGACACAGTAACTGATTTGCACAGAGTTTTAGGATCTGGGATTTGGAAACACCCCTTTCTGGCACAGCTCGTGCTGGATAAATGGTTATATGGACTTTTGGTTGGACCTGGTGGCTGTTTGTGTCTTCTGCTGTATCTCTCACAGTGGGAAACGGGATTATCTTTCATCTTGCAGAAATAATAGACTTATAGCCCTGATAATCTGTAAATCAAAGGTAAAACCTGTAGGTAGAGGTTATCTTTTTAATAGAACCACTGGTATGGTAGGAGAAGTTTCAGATGTGAAGTGCTCTTGTTTTTGAATTATTGTCTGTTTTCCTCCATCTGTATCAGGTGTTGAGGTGAAGGATCATCTTCTCTGCCATAAATCTCCCTTGCTCATACCCTCAGTGCCTTGTGGCTGCAGCAGCTACCCCACCCCGTGTGAGGTGAGCGACATCATTTCTGTCCTTTGAGGGAAAACATGCCAGGCTTGGAATCCCCCCAAGCAGTAGTTTTAAAAATAGTCTCACTAAGCTGCTTATGTAAAAGGTAATTTGATTAAAAATCCCCTGTAAAATAGAAACTTCCCTTGGATTTCCATAGCCAAGCATCAGGAAGGAGCTGCTTTCACACCTGGTGCTGTGCTGAGCTGTGGGCAATGCAGGCAAGCCGGACACATAGGAAGGATTCCTCTGGCTACCTACGTCCCTCAAGCTGCTTTTAATTGCAAACGAGGATAAAACACGAAAACACCATAAATACAAAACATAAATATGAAATATTTCAAGCATTTTTTTTAACATTTGCTCCTCCATCTGCCTCTCAGAGGAAGACTCCACTCCTCCTAGGGGACATCCGAAGTCACGGGAACGGGGAGCGCTGGGTGCAGCCGTGCCCGAAAGCCTGCTGGGAGGTGCAGGCTGCAGTTCCAAGAGCCCAGCTGCAGTTCGTGCAGCCTGACCTGCGCAGCAGCACGGCCACAGCTGGCCACGGGAACGGGGAGCGGCGGCAGCTGCAGCCTGCGGGGTCTGCAGGGAGAGGGGAAAGCCGGGGGGACGTGGNGGTGTTCCCGGGCCAGGCCACGCTGTCAGGGCCACGAGCACCACTGGGAGAGAAAGCTGGCCACGGATAACATCTGGGGCAGTGCCTGTGGCACGTCCCGTGGCACGTCCCGTGGCACATCCCCGTGGCACAGTCCTGTGGCACATCCTGTGGCACGTCCCGTGGCACATTCCTGTGGCACATCCCCGTGGCACATCCCCGTGGCACATCCTGTGGCACATCCTGTGGCACATCCCCGTGGCACATCCCTGTGGCACATCCCCGTGGCACATCCTGTGGCACATCCCCGTGGCATGTCCCCGTGGCACATCCCCGTGGCACAGTCCTGTGGCACATCCTGTGGCACGTCCCGTGGCACATTCCTGTGGCACATCCCCGTGGCACATCCCTGTGGCACATCCCCGTGGCACATGCCCGTGGCACATCCCTGCAGCACCTTGCCCCAGCTCAGCACAGGCAGTCCTTGTCCCTCCTGGGGCGTGGGACAGGGCTGCTGTGGCTCTGCAGAGGTTCCTGACAAAGAGTTCGTGTCCAAGAAGGCTCGGAATGGATGAATGCCTGTGGTATCAGTGGGACATGGGCCACCCCCGAGGGGTGGCAGGATCATTCTGCTGGGACTGCCCAGGTCCCAGGTACTGCAGAAGGGGACCCCTTGCAGGCCTCGCGGGGCCCCTCCCCTTCCAGAAGCCACCATTTGTCACATCCAAACGGTTTCTGACCAATGAGTGACACAATTAATGGCAGCCAGTGAACCGTGTGTGATGTGACACATCACACACATCTGACACGCTGTCAGAGAAACCATTCCTCACTGCAAACCAGTCCTCTGCGGTTTTGAACCTCACAGCCCAGTTTACAAGCCCCAGTACTGTGGGGTATGGCCTGTTCAGGTGTCCCCTTTAGGTTTAATTACTTTTTTCCTGGGTTTTATGCATTTATTCAGTCTGTACTAAATAATGATCATTATTTATCACTGGACCACCTGGCAGTGAGTTCTGCCTGGAGTTCGGCTCTCTGGAGGTGCCTCATTTGTCTTGTGTTTGCCTTGAACATAAGTCATAAGCCACCAGGGCTGCCTGGAAATGCACCATTTTTCTGAAAGAAAAATCAGTCTGCAAACCAAACACACAAATAAAGTGTAAATTTTATGGGGTTTTCATGGCCAGGTTTCAGTAATGGGGAGAATTACAGGGGTGGCTTCTGTGAGAAGCTGCCAGAAGCTTCCCCCATATCTGATGGAACCAATGCCAGTGGCTCCAAGAGGGATTCCCTGGTGGCTCCTGCAGCTGACATCCACCCAGCTTCCTCATTCCATCCTGCTGCTCGCCTCCTGCTGATGCTAATGGGTGTACTCCCAAACTGATCACTGAACAGGGTAACAAGCAATTTTTAGGGAAGAAATTGCCATCTGGTGTGTGAAACAATGAAGGGAGAAAGAAAACAGAATTGAAGAGAGAAGAGAGAGAATTACAACCTCAGGGCTGGATTTCTTTTCTTTGTTAGTGCTGGGTTTTGGGAAAGTGGAATTGGAAAAAATTCCCTTAATTTAAATTTTATTCAATGTCAACCTTCTCACCATCACAGAACTGAAACAATGCTGGTGGGTTGTTTAAACAAACCACAAAATGCCCACAAACCTGCTCTGAGGAACTAATAGGGAATCTGGGGGTTCCAAGACATCGCTTGAGAAAAATAAAAAGCCAGACTGCAATGGTATTTGGAGTGCCATTTGCTTCAGAGAAATGTTGCCTTATTTGCTTCCACAAGATTCTCTCAGACATGTTTCCATCCTCACCATCTCAGCCACGGGACTGAACTGAGATTTCCCCACTCATGAGAAGATGCCAGCCACTGAGTTTGATTTTGAGATTGAAATGCTGCCCCTGTTCAGACTCAAAGCCAGCAACTGGCAGGCCAGTGCACGGACTGGTTTTTGTAATGCAAACGAGATCCTCATAAGCCCTCCAAATGGAAGCCCTCCAGTCTTGTTACACCAGTCTTAAATTCATTATTAACAGTGTAGCACTGCTAATTGTACAATTGTAATGTAGCATTTGGTAATTGCTCACTACACAAACACTGTAAAAGCCTTAGAGAATGCATCTAATTATGGGCTTTTGACAGAAAGCAGGCGGGAAATCAGTCCACGGCATGTGAAGTGAGTGGCTCAGCTTCCTCATCCTCACGGAGCATTGGCAGAGGGAGTTATAAGCAAGTGGATGCACCAGCCAGTGGCCACTAAAAGGGGAAACTTTGTTCACCCCGTCCTTTCACATCCTGCTTCCAGTTCTGGGTGTGCTGTCCTCCTTCTGTAGCAAAGGGCTGAAAGAAGTGCCAGGAGGCATCTGGTTGGTGCTATTTTCTGGCCTTAGTGGGGGTGTAGCTTCAAAATTAATCAAAGAATGGACCTTGGCTTTTACTGATCACATGGAAGCAGTGTTGAGCATTTTGGAGTGGCTGCATGTGAGTTAGCTGGTGTGATGATTATTTGCTGGGATGAAGGTGATTTTCTTCCAGTAGCTGGTCTGGAGTTGTGTTTGGGATCTGTGCTGGAAGCAGTGTGGGTCCCATGGGGATGTGCCAGGCCCTGCTGAGCAGCACCTGCACANGTCCTGTGTGAGCTCCAAGAACCGGCAGACACGTGGCTATTCAGGGCAGCAGCTTGAGGGTGAAAAGAGAGGGGTTTGGTTTGGGGGTAGCAGCACAGTTCTCAGCATCCCCTGATCCCTCCTGTTAACCCACAGCCAGTCCCAGCACATCAGGAAATGTTAACCAGGGCCTGGGTAGGAAAAGCAGGAAAACATTCCTCTTTAGGGGCTGGACATTAAAAAAAAGGAAATGAACACGGTAGTTTGGAAGCTACAGTGGGAAACTGAAGATCAGAAGTAAAACACACATTTTTCTCGAGGTCAGCAAGAGATTGGAGCAGCTTACCCAAGGGGCCAGTCGAGTTTTGCCTATGGAAGTTGTTTTTCTTTAACCCAGCCTGGGTTCATTCCCAGAAGAACTTCAAACAGCAGCAAAACCCAGGGGCCTGCGGCTCTCGGCCTGTGCCCTGTGGCAGGTCAGACTGGCAGGATGCCCCTACCACTTCTCCTTGGGGAATGGAACCCCGCGGGACCGAGGATCCCACCCTTGAGAGGTGACACCGGCAGGAGCTGCTGAGAGCTCCTGTTGGCAACGGGAGTGAGAGGGTAATTAGCAGTGACAGCTCCTGACCCCGACGTCCCTGACCTCCCTGACTCCTGTAAAGGGAGTTATTAGTCAAATACAGCGCCTTCTTGGGAAACAATTACCACTAATTACCATCAAGTCATAGCATCCCGAGATTTTAAACACAGTGTGGAAGTCTTGCATGATTCGAGACTGTCAGGCGACTGTCTAAGGGGTTTCCATGGAGCAAATTCCTGACAAGATGGTTCATGCCAAACAGGTGACTTTCCCTGATGTTTAATCTGCACATAACATTAATAAAAATAAAGCAGGCTGGCAGGCTGAGACACGGCAGACAGCACAAGCCCTGCTGTTGCACCTCTCAAAAACCAGAATCAAAGGGGATACCTGGAACCTTGTGAGTGTTCCTGTGACTCCTGATCAGATTTTTGGCTAACCCAGCCCACAGCCCACCAGCCTGGTGTGTGCTGGGAGCAGCATCGCTGGGTCAGAGCAGGAGCCCCATGGTGGTAGGAGGTGGCCAGAAGGAGCTAAAGGACTGCAATGCAGCCACTGCTCCCCATCCCTGCAGCCAGCACCTCCACATTTCACCGGTCAGGAAGCTCTATCAGAGTCTGCTGTCTCCTGGGAATAGAACAGACCAAGCTGGGAGGTGTAAAAGTCAGCTCACCCCAAAAGCCTTTGCAGTGGATCCCACAGCAGCGGGACTGCTGAGGCTTCCCTGCCTCCTTTTTGTGCTGCAGGGGACCCCCACTCCACGATGGAGGAGGAGGAATGAGGACTCATCCCTGGACTGGGATCTTCTTTGCTCGTAGGTGTGTGATTCTGTTATGGCTTGTACATGATGGAATCTCATGACCTGAGTGGTGAATAAGTGAATTCATGTGAATCCCTTGGGCAAAGGGGATCAAACCCTTGTTTGTTGTGCTTGGTTGCTGTATCTCCTAACGAGCTCATTAAAAAAAGCCTAATTTACAGAGCGCTTGGTCCTGTACATTTGAGAGATCCGAACTACCGTGACACCTCTCCTTTGGCTCTCCCTGCCAGCTGTGAGGAAGCGTGTCCGTGGCCAGGCAGGGCACAGAGCAGCGGTGCCCTCGGGGAGCAGTGGCTGCAGGGCAGCAGGGGCTGCCAGCGCTCGGAGCCTGTTGGGGCAGTCGAGAAGGTTCCCACCTGCTCAGAAAGGTGCAGCAGCAACGCCCAGCCTGCAAAAACGAAAGGAGGGTGGGCAACAGGAGCAATGAAGCGATTTTTAGCATCTCTGTTATGTCTGGAAAGGGTGAAATCCAAGTCTGAGTCAGGACCTTGAACGTGGTTTGTGTTACGAGCATGCACAAGACCCTGGTAGCGAATGCCCAGACCAGAGAGAAGAGCAGATCCTGGGCTGGCAGCACAGTTCATGGTTGAACTGAGGAATTCAGCACTTGGAAATTGCCGAGT
>VWZW01007464.1:163328-194782 GCA_013397115.1 Edolisoma coerulescens
GGGATGCGGCTGCGCCCCCCTCTTCTCCGTCCCCCCCGCCCCGTCCGTGGCGAACACCGCCGTGTGCGGGAGAACGAATGTAGGACAGGATGGACCTTCCCCGCCGGAAGGTTCCCGTTGGGGAGATGGCAGAGCAGCGGCGGAGAAGCCGGCGGAGCCTCGCAGCCATGTTGGTGTCGGAGCATCAGCCCTCCCGGCTCCAGGAGCGGGTGTTGGAGCACACAGCCCTCCCGGCTCCAGGAGCGGGTGTTGGAGCACTCAGCCCTCCCGGCTCCAGGAGCCCAGCTGCGGCCGGCAGCGGGTGTGGGAACGGGCATGTCGGGGCCAGCTGTACTGGGGAAGCCTCTTCCCGGGCCGGTCCTTCCCAGCATAGGCTGGGGAACACTGCCTCTGCGGTTCCTCTGTATCCTGGGACAGCAGCTCTTCCCTTCCTGCACTTTCGCCTCCTCCCTCCCAGTCTGTTGTGCCTCCGGGCACTCATTACATTGTGTGTGTGGAGCAGAGGGATGTGTTGGCCCCAGCTGTGGTCATGAACCCGGCCTCACCAGTCCTGGAGACCAGGGGTGGGACAGCAGGTGCCCCCAGCCAAGCCCAGCCCTGTGTGGCCTTTGGCTGACTGCCACAGAACTGGACAGGCTGGGAGTCCCTGCCCTTGGCCATCGTGCTGTCGTGCTGGTGATCCTCCCCACCCACACCTCCATTTCGCATGTTCCTGTGTGACACGTGGTGTCAGCTTGTTCCTTCTGAGCATCCTCGCGTGAGCGCTGCATGTGCAGGGCTGCCCAGGCCAGCACAGCCAGCCAGCACACCGGCGAGGCGAAATGAATCTGTCCTGGAATTGAAGCCTAATTGGTTCCAGCTGTGCATCTGCAGATGGAGGGGCCTGGGCTGGCTGTGGCAGCACCGATCCTGGCCATGGCTGTGGCCAGGAGCACGGGGCAGTGCTGCCCAAATGGACGGTGTGTGCTGGCCCTGGTGTGTCCCAGTGTGGTGGGACCTGGGTGCTGCCTGGACCTGGATGCTGGGGGCTGCGTGTGCTGCCCCAAGGACTCTGACTGGGCACCCTGGTCCTGTGTACAGGCCACACCTCAGAGCCGGCCCGTGGACTCTGTGGTATTGCTGCAGTCGGTCCTGGCAGGTAGAGGTGTGCCAGGCCTGGCAGTTCCACTGCTGGCCTGGGAGTCAGGTTTGATTTTGCACAAGCAGCCGTACCAGAGACTGAGTGTTCTCAGTGCCCAACACCTTCCCAATCCACGTTGCTAAATATATACTGTACTCAAGGGATTATGCATTTGTTTAAATGCATAATAAATGTGTTTAAATGCGTAAGACTGGATCATAACGCACACCAGAGCTCGCCAGTTTGGCCTCCAGTTACAAGCATCTCTAAGATACATCTCCTGGCATATTACCTCATCTTTCTGCTTTCAGAAAGAGCAGTTCCTGGTTTTATCATGGCAGGGCAGTCAGTGGAAGCAAATCCTGGATGTCTCAGGTGCTGAGTGCAAGTTAAAGCTGAACTAGTTCACCTCTTCACCAAACACTTCCAGCTGCAGGAGGGGACTTGAGATCGTCCCATTCCACCAAACATATGTGGATGTGGGAGTGGGCTCCAGTCCTATCCCAGGGGGAGCCGGTGGGCTGAGTGCTCATGTCATCCGTACAACCAAGAGAAGTTGCTCTTGACTGCAGCACTGCTCAGGATTGTCTCAGGGGCTTGGTTTGAATTTTTCATGCAGCTCTGTTGTCTGGAGAGGCTCCTTTTGGCCGTCGAAGGTGTGAGTGGGGCTGGGGGGAGGAGGATGGGAGGTGGCTGCCCAGCCCAGGATCTGGGCTGGCTGGGAATGTGGGGAACCCAAGAAGAGATGTGGCTGAGCAGCATGGCAAGAGAAAACCAGATCTTCCCCAGTTTTTTGAGGAAGATTAGAGGGATGCGAAGGCGGTGCATCAGGAAGGATGGCCTTGGCATACAGGGCGCCTGTCTTGGGAAGGTGGAGCATCCCGAGCTGCCTGGAGGGCTTGTCCCTCTGCTGGGGCACGTGGAGATAGTTCAGAGGCTGGAGAGCTAATGGCTTTCCACTGCTGATCGATACTGCCTGTGCTTTCAGATGTGGTGACGGGCTCGGTTTTATAGAGCAATCTTTGCATATTCCCTGCACAAGCAGCTGGGCCGGAGCGCCGCTCTAATGGCCCTGCTATTAGCGGGCTCAGAACCTGAGCCAGACTGAAAAGGCTGTGTAAGTGCTGCTCAAGCGTTTTGGGCCAGGCATATTCCATGCATTAGGGAAGATTTGTACTCCTTGGACCAGACATCACTGAGTGTTGTCTATTTATACACATCTAAATATATCCTCTGCAGTCTTCAGACTTTTCTAGCTAGTAGTAAAATTACTTTTCAATATCATGCTACTAAAACATGCTTGCTGACACTATTCGATGAGGTTTGTGCTAGGAGAGGCTTATGTGTGTATGTTTGTTTTAACTAAAAACTGCTCTCGAGGTCATTACCTAAAATGCTTTGGAAACAAAAGCTTGCTGTCTGTGTGGCCGGGTAGTAGAGAGAAATGTGGTCGGACAGAAGTAGCACTGAAGACATGCTCAGGCCTGGAAAACCAAATCCAAGCCTTATCCAAAGTATAAGGTTTTGTTGCTGAAGAGTGAACCATTCTTTCTAGAAATACATATCAAATAATCATGCACTTTGCAGCAAAATAGAAACATTTGCTTCAAATTAGTCAGATATACCTTCTGGTACTCTGGAGTTTGAGATGTCATTTTGAAAACAAAATGACAACTCTTGAAGAAGAAGTAACTTAGGTTATGGAACTCCTCTGCAGTGCCCAGATCCAGGCTGTCGAGGCTGTTCCCACACAGCCCTGCTGCAAGGGTGGGTCTGTGTCCCTGTGTGCATTTCTCTGGAGCTGGTATTGGGCTTAGTGGGGCTCCCGAGGAGGGATGGAGCCCTCAGCTGCATCCCCAGGTGACCCATGGGCTTGCTCACTGGTGACAGCAGTTGCTGCCTGAGCTCCTGCAGCCCCACGTGGAGTAGTGATGGCCATCAGTTTGTGTTCTGTGGCAGCTCTTGCTGTCGGTTCTTGGAGAACTAAGAGCCTGCAGAGCAAGGGAAAGGGGTTGGTATTCCTGGGGGAACAGGTGGGGTGAGGAGAGGAGAAGACTGGCTCTTGGAGGAGGCCCTGGCCCAGGGCCCCCTGAGCCTAAGACAGGGGCTGATTGCCTGGGGCAGCCCGGGTGCCTTGGCTGGGGCTCTGGGCTCCACGAGCCAGAGGTCCATAGTGTGGTGAAATGGTGTGGTGCCAGGAGCCGTGTCCTGCCCACGACTGTGGGTACAGGCCTACCTGGAAGCTGCTTTAACTGCCTAACTGACCCATTATTTAGGTGTGTGAGCATGACTGTGGTGTCTGAGGGGCTCCCTGCCCACGTGCCCCATCCCGCCCGGCTCGCTGGCCGCTGAGGCACAGGCTGGGCACCCCGTGCCCGCTGCCTGAGCTGGGCAGCAGCTTTTGTGTTGCCATGGAATAAATGGCTCTACAAGTTGTATTTGTTTCGAGCAGGCTGGATAATGTGGAAGGTGGTTTGTCAGATGGCTGAGGCGGTAGTGGGAGCCTTGGTGGATGCCCCTAATTGTGTAGCACGTGGCCAGTGGGACCTCGGAGTACTTGAGCCAGTTCCTGATGCTGCAGAGCTCGTGTCCAATGCTGTGCCTTTGAGTTTGGTCCTGTAGATGAAGCTTCTCCCCAGGAACTGTCTCATGGCAAAACATTTCCATGAAAACATATGATTAGGTAGCTTTGTTTAAAGTGGAATATCTTTATTCCCTTGAAGTTTTTATTTAGGCTTCTCTGTCAAGATCATGTTGGAATTCTTTTGGATTGGAGACAGATAAAACTCTTCCGTTTTCGTTGCCTCAGCATTGTTTCGTTGCCAGACAGCTGATACTCCTTGTGTATTTATTTCCAATTATTTATACTTCCTGGTCTCTGTAGTTGGCCATGGGGGGTGGAGAAGCAGGAGCCCAGCACAATGAGCTGTGACAGCTCTGTGGCTCCTGCAGCAGGACTCACCGGCTGTAGGACAGCAGGTGTACAAGGAAAATATACAGAGAGGAAGAGGTGCAGTGGAGAAAGTCACACTGAGAGGAATCCCCAGGATGTGTTCTCAGTCCCCTGGTGCTGCTGGTCCTGGGGTTGGGAGGGGATTGCTTTAACACCACTGAGGAGTCATGCAGACACGTTCTGCTGCGCATGGGTGAGGTGCAGGTTTTCCGTGCTTAAGCCAGAGTTCAGAGTTTGCCTGGGATGTGAAGTCTGTGCCCCGGCACAGGAAGACAGGCGCCGTCGGCAGCGCTGCTGGGACTCTGGGAGCTGCGTTGTTCTTGTTTTCTCCAACGCACTTTTGAAACCCTTGATGTAAAGCTCCCTGATAGGGCTCGTGGGAGCGGGTCTGAGTAAGGCGAGCGGGATTTGTCGCCTTGTCAGCTGTGAGTCAGTGGTGCTGCCGGGTACGTGGTGTTTCACAGGGAGCCTTCTGCTGCCGGCTGTGATTCCGTGCGGAGCCGGTGTTGCTGCGCTGTGCGTGCTGTGGGCAGGTTTGGTGTTGCCGTGGGCAGGTTTGGTGTCGCTGTGCCGTGGGCAGGTTTGCTGTGCTCGTGGCTCCTCCTGACACGTCAGCCTTGTGTCTCATCTCTGCCGGCGCCCAGCTGCAGTGACGCTGCTCCTGGGGACCGGGCTCCAAACTGCAGTTCCCAAGAAGTGACTGCTGTTCTCCTGCTTCTGAGCCTCAGCTTTGGCCGTGGCTGCCTTTGGGGGCAGTCTGCTGTGTCACAGGCGTGCAGGGAGGGCTCTGCACACCGATGGTACCCTGGTCAGGAGAGCAGCATGGCCCTGAATGCCACAACTGAGCCCGGGCAGGCTGACACAGACAATTGAACATCTTTCAGCTACGGTGTAAAGAACCAGGATAACAGCACAAGCCCCAGTCTAGGCTCCAGTGGTGTCTGCCAGTGCCCAGTGGCTGGGTGTCCCAGCGGGCACTGTGCAAGGGTCCTTGGCGTAGCCTGTGGTGGGTTGGAGATGTGCTGCCAGTGCCTCCAGGTGATGATCTGTCCTCGTAATGTCATTTGTGGGTCTGGTAACATTCAGGTGCCATGTGCTGTGATGAGGACCAGGGCTGGGAGTGAACATGGAGGCAACCAGCCACTGTGGTGACATGTGGCCTCAGAGGCTCAGCCAGCAGAGCACCTGCATGGGGACTCCTCTGTGGGCTGGTCATCACTTGCTGCCCCAGTGTGTTGGGCCGCTGCAAACAGATGTGTCCCCAGGTACACGGCAAGGATTGCATTTAGTGACTGGGGGGTGCAGCCTCTTTTCTAGTACCCCGTGTTCCTTGCACAGAGCCCCCTGCCCATCTGCAGCTGGATCCCACAGATGTCCCACATGCGCCTCCCCTCTCTGCATTCCCACACTGGCGAGCAGCGAGGATCCCTCCATCAGGGTCGTGTGTTCTGATGTGGTTCAAATGAGAGGTTGGCTCCCCAGGGGCTGGCATTCCTGTTGCGTTCATTATTGCCCGCTCCTGCCCTGGGTTGGACACATCTAGCCTGTGTTATTTAAGAAGCGTTCTGCAAACACGCAGCTTCTGTGGACTGAAGCAATCCCCTGCCCTTCCTGATCCAGAAGGAAAACACGATAAACACCATGGAAAAAGACACGGTAGGTCAAGATGGATGGTTGCAGCTGCTGCTAGTGCCAGATGAGGATTGTGTTAATTTCTAAGGGAACAGATTAGGACAGTAGTTTTAAATGAGCGTTCCTGGGTAGCATTGTGCTGTGTACCCAGGTGGGTAACAGCTGAGCTGCTCGGGTGAATGCCCTGTGATTGCGGCGCCGCTCGGCCGCGTGCCCGCGGCAGCTCCGTTCGGCACCGCGGCCCCTCCGTGCCCGCACCGGCTCTGCCAGGGCCTCCTACGGTGTCGCCAGCAGGCACAAAGGGCTGAGCTGAATAAGCTTCATTTCTTCTGAGAAGCATTAAAGAAGCCAATCAATGTACAAAGCGTGTGACTGCACTTAAATTCCATCTGGAAAGTTATAATAACAATAAATAAAGAACAATAATGAGTGAAATTGTGTGGCCAGCAGGATGCGAGACTTGGAGTTCTGGGGAGAGGCTGGACTTGCTCCTTGCCACCTGGAATTTGGGTGTAGGTGAAATCAGATATCCAGATGGCTCCCCAATGGTCAGTAATGGTTCCCCAATGGTCAGTAATGCTTCCCTGGTTTGTACTGGGGATGTGAAGAGAGGTGAAGGCTGAAGGAGGAGAGTGGAGGACAGTAGCATTACAGTTACCACACACGGATCAGAGGAATCACTTGTACTCCAAGGGCACAGCATGGTGTTCCTGTGATGCCAGGCACAGAAAATCTACCCCAAGCATCTGGGGAGCAGCACACGTGTCTCTGGCGATCCGGGTGTCCCTGTGTGGCAGGGAGGGCATAGAGCATGCGGGGTCCCAGCCGCGCTCCCATGCTCTGGTCCCTCCAAGCCGCTGGTGTGGCCAGCAGTGCTGTGTGCTCTGTACCCTCCAGTGTGGCCAGTGTGTCCGTGCCCCATTCTGTCCCTGCCCTCAGCGTGGCCAGCAGTGCAAGCTGGAGCAACAGTGTTGGTGGTTCAGATGCTAAAGTGGATTTTGTACAGCAGAGACTTGATCCTGAGCTGACATGTGTGTGCAGGTGGCACGGAGCAGGACACCTGCCTCCTGCAGAGCGTGGTTTCCTCTGCCAAGGCTTTTGAAGTGTGCAGAGTTTCATCGATATGGTTTTGGTTTACATCTACAGTAGCAAGGTGTGTGAGGCAGCAGAAGGGGATTTCTAGGGTGAGATGATGGATGAGGACCCACGTCCCCTCCATGTGTGTCTGGGGAGTCAGGTTGGCTTCCTCCCCGTGTTGGCAAGGCCCGATGAATCAAGTGTGGACGGGGGGCTGGAGGCACTGGGGGGGCTGCAGTGCTCACCTGCCCACGACGTTGCGGCTGGAAGGGGCCCTGGGTGCCCTCTGGGGCAGTGTGGGGGTCACCCCGCACCCTGCTCGCCGGGGTGGGCAGCAGCCTGGGAGGGACAGGGTCACAGGGCTGGGGGGACTGGAAGGACAGGGTCTGACTGCCAGCTCCTGCTGGTGGTGGCGGCTCCACAGCCCTCAGGAGCAGTGCTGGGAGTACTGGAGCTGGGAGTACTGGAGCTGGGAGTACTGGTGCTGGGCGTGGAGCAGAGCAGAATGGTGGCTCAGCTCCCTTTCCAGCTCAGCCCAGAGCCAGCTGCTGGCATATGACACTCGTTATCTCTCCAGCTCAGAAACGCAGTGCTCAGGGCATCCTGATGGATTTGTGACATTTCCCATGGGACTCTGTGCTCATAAACCAATTAAAGGATTACATCCTTGTAATGTGGAGAGTATTCTTTGTTTATTAAGTAATGCAGGTGTAATTCAATTAGTGACAGGCTGACCTGCTGATGTCAAATGTGGATGCCAGTCAGGTCGGTCTCAAGCTCTGCCCCCCAGATCAGAGCAGTAGGAGCTGAGGGGAGCCTCCTGTAGCTCCCTGTGCCCAACACGGAACTGTAAGAGTTTTTTATGGCTTTTACTGATGTGTTCCTTTATAAAGTCACAGAATCCCAGAATCATTTGGGTTGGAAAGGACCTTACAGCTCATTCCACCTCCTCCCACAGACAGGGACACCTTCCATTGTCCCAGGTTGCTCCAAGCCCTGTCCAGCCTGGCCTTGAACACTTCCAGGATGGGGCAGCCACAGCTTCTCTGGGCACCCCGTGCCAGGGCCTCACCACTCTCATAGGGAAGAAGTTCTTCCACAGAAACGAGATGGTTTGTTATTGGGAGATGGTTTCAGGCTGGGCTGAGTGTTTACTGTCTGTTGTGGCTCAGAAAGCCGTGTGCCACCAAATAGTGTCCAGAGCATGATCTGCCTGCGGGCACAGCCTGTGCCCCCCATGCCTCCATGTGGGTGACTGTCCCCAGCTCAGGCTCTGCCACGTGCTTCCCCGTGTTCCCGTGGCACCGCGGTCTGGGCATGGACACCGCTGCTCGAGTGCCATGGTGTGGAGGGGATGAAGCATCTGCTCCCTTTGGTGAGGCCCTCAGTGCCGAGAGTCTTGTCCACAGGGAAATCCCTCTGCTCTGGGCCATGTGACAGCCCGGGGAGGCAGAGGGCTGCAGGTGTTTTTGCCTCTGGAAAGGGGAGTTCAGGGGCCTGTGGGTGACTCATGGTGCCTTGGCACCAGAGCAAAGCACTGGCTGGGCACCGGGAGAAGCAGAAATATAAAACACCCTGTACATCATAAGGCTGTGCAGGAGTGACTCCGGAGTAGAACAGGACTGATTCAGCAGATCTGGGGAACGAGTTAAAAGTTCCAATCTCAGTAAGGGGTGGTTTGCTCCTACGTGACAGACAATGCAACTCGGACAGCACAACACCAGTGCGTGTCTGGGACCAAGTGGGTGCAAAAGGTGTTTCCAGACTGCCAGAACTTTCCAGAAAGACCAATATGTTTCAGTGTCCTGAATAATAAATGCTGGTCAGAAGCCCGCTCTGGTTTTCCATGCAATCTCACGACAGAATTGCGCTTAATTTGCAGCACAGATCAAGCAAAACTTTATGTGTTGAATGCAAATATGATGTGGAAAAGGGGGATCTGCACATGTGGGCTAATAGAAGCACAAAATCAGTTTGTGAAGCCTGGCAATGCTGGAGGAACATGAGCACCTGACAGCAGAATTATCTCTGAGGACCACAGACTGACTTGTAAACCATGGAATAAATTGCTCTTATTTTGTAGCATTTACTTGCTCAGCTACACTTCACAGGATTTTGCTTGTCTGGCAGTTCCTGTTTGTCAGGAGGAAACCCTGGATTGCTAGGGGCTGGCAGCTAGTGAGCTCTGAGCTGGGCAGAGGGTACGGCCCTGGTAGTAGTGAACTCTTTCCCTGCCCAAAAAGTTACAGGTAGAGGGGCCAGGAGGGTGATCCTGGCAGCAGGGCAGAGGGGCTGAGGATGCTGCTGAGGATGAGCTATCCTGGCCCCCTCTGCCCTCTCCCACAGGGCAATGGAAGCCCCAGCCCTCAGCAGACCATTCCTGCCCTCATGGGCAGTGGCACAGGCAGCATGGGCTGCCTAAAGCACGGTGCCTGCTGCAGCAGCCTTGTCCTCCTGGGGCTGTGCCGCTGCCTGCCTGTGATGCTGTGAAACCTCTCAGGTGCTGCTTCTGTCAGTGAAGCTTGAGCAGCTACTTCAAATCCTTCCAAAATGACAAGATTTGAATTGGTTTTCTTGGCGGACAGAAGTGGAAGCTCAGGATCTCCAGGCTCAGTCACGGCGTGGCAGCTCTCCCGTTGCACGCGTGCTGACTGTGATCCACCCTCCTGACGTGCTTCCCGTTCCCATCCTGTGCGATGCAGTGCCTGACTTTCTGTTCACCTGTGCCCTGCTGCTGCTCCCAGGTCGTGGCATTCCAGCCCTCACGGGGGTTTGTGCACTGACACAGTTGAGTCATACGGCTGTGGGATGCAGTTTTGGTCCTTCAGAACATCAGTTTGTGTTGATGCACAAACGCTGTTTCCCCATGAATTTAATTGCAGGTACGGCACTTCTGGGCATGCAGAAACAGCAGCCACTGCCGTGCTCCCTGTGCCCAGGATCAAGATAACAGAGTGTGAAGGAGTTCATGGTAGTTGGAGGGGCTGGAGCTGGGAGGGTGCCGATTGCCAGTTAATGAAGGGGAAGGAGACAACGGAGGGAAGTCCATTCCAGCACGTGAAGACAGTAATGGAAACAGCAACCTGCCCACATCTCTGGTGACTTAAAGCTGATGTAAATCCTTGCAAATGTTGGCTTCCTCTCTGCATGGTCCGTGGTGACCTGTGCTCCTGGAGGGCAGGATGCCTGTGTTGCTGGAGCTGTGGCAGGGCAGGGCTGAGCGGCAGGTTCAGGATGATCTGGACGTGTGCCGATGGATGGTGCGGGATCCCAGCAAATGGGGAGGAGGAGGAGGCATCCACGGCCTTCCTCACGTGCAGCGGTGCTGGGCTGCCTGCAGGGACGTGAGGCTGAGGCTGTGGGGAGGAGAAGGAGGGTGTGTGAGAGTGCCGGGTGGGTGCAGCGCTGTCAGGGCGGTGCCCCCCTGTGTCCCTGCCCTGCCTGTGCTGGGCGTGGAGTGAATCCTGCGGGGAGCTCCCATTTGTCAGACCATGGCGTCTCATTGCAGCTGCAGAGGTGTCGATGCCTCTGTCACACACAGGGCCCGTTTGTCACGTTTTATCAGTGTGTTCCCAAGTGTTATCACAGTGTACAGAGCTGATGGCTGGAGCCTTCTGCTCTGGGTGCAGGCCGGGTTGCTGTTCGTCAGCCTTGGTTGTGGGGGCACCAGGCTTCCAAACAGGATCACTTTGCTTTGCAAAAAGTCTGTTTCAGTATAATTCCAGCTGTGCCCTGGTGGGTGCATGTGTAGAGTGCCCGTGTGTGGTAAGGAAATTGCATGTAAAGGTGGCTCTTACACTGGGAGGATGCAGTGAGGACAGCTGGATCTCATTCGGATGATGTGAAGGAAAGACTGCCTGGGAGCGAGGAGATCCTGCTGCAGGAGATCCCTCTCTAGGAGACCCTGCTCTGGGACATCTGGGGATTCGTTTGTGTCTCTCAGTGTGAGTTTAACTGATGGCACATAGCACAGTAGCACATTCCCTAATTCACATGGGTGGAGCAGAGTGAGGCATTGCTGTGTCCCTTTCCAGTGGTGTGAGCTGTGCTGTGGCTGTACAGAACTGCAGGATAGGAACCCACTGTCCCCATGTCATCCCTCGGTGCCAGAGCCAGCAGAGGAGCTGTTCTTGTGCCTGGTACTATCCCAGTCCTCTCTGGAGCAGGGCGTTGGAGGTGTTGGCTTCCTTCCTCTCCCTCAGTTCGGAGCGGGATTTCCTGTCTTAGGGATGTCTCTCCTGAGACGAGGGTCTGTGTTTGCCTGGGCATTGCTCCTGTCAGCTCTCCTGCGCTGTCTCTGACACAACCTGTTGGTGGCTGTGTTCCTTCCAGCAGCTCCTGGGTGGTCCTGGTGGGGTTTTGGCAACCATGGACCTGCTGGTGATGCCTCCAGGTGCTTCCTCTGGTCACATTCGTTCTGAGAGTGGCAGTGTCATGCCAGGATGCTTTACTTTTGGCAAATTTACTCTTGCCCCAGGCAACCTGGTCTGGTGGAAGGTGTCTCTGCCCATGCCAGGGGGTGGAGCTGGATGGTCTTCAAGGCCCCTCCCTACTCAAACCATTCTGGGATTCTGTGGTCTTTCAAAAGATCCACAAGTCCTGTTCCTTGGAGCTGTGTAAGGTCACTGTGCCCACAGAATCAGTGGTGCTGGAGCTGCTGACTGATGAATGGACTTGAAAACGAGTCAGTCCTGTGAGCAGGATTGGAAGTGCTGCCCAGGGCATCATTCTGCTCTGCTCTGTCCCCTTGCTGGGACACTGAAGTAATTTAGTTTTCTCCAGCTCCCCCACCTCGTTCTTAATTACAAAAGTGAAAAAGAGGACCAGACAGCAAAAGAGATAGGCAAGGGAGAGCTTGGATAGCAAAGCTGAGAATTTAAAAAAAAAGTATGGATTCCTTAAAGTAAGATTTTTTTTTCCAGTGAGAGTCTTTCTTATCAAAAGAAATTCAATTGGCATCAGATCTTTACAGCAGAAATTAGGTGCATGCAAAAGAATTTGTGTATCTCAAGAACCTTCAGTACAGTGGGAAGGGCATGATGCCTTTGCTTTTCTGTGCCTTCTTTAATATAAGAAACCTTGAATTAAAAAACAGTGGAAAACTTAAAAAAACCAATCAGCAACAGCACAACTGTTAAAATGTTGGCAAGTGGCTGTGGTACTTGTCTGGCACTGGGACCTGCTGCAATGTCCCCCCACGCTGTACCAGGACCTGTCCCCTGTCCCCCCTGCTGCTCTGGAACCTGTCACCTGTCCCCATCCCTGGGGCCACTGGATCCATATTTTAGCTGGGCTCAAGCCCCTGGGTGCTTCCAGAGCTGTAACCAAGGAGCAACCACCTCTGTGTCAGGAAATAGGCAGAAAATTGTCCAGGCAAGTTTCTCCGCTAAAAAATGCCATTTTTTGGAGTACAAAGTTCTCTTCTCAAAGTGTTTCACATTTGATGACTTTTCCTTATATTTAGGCCAAGTTTTGGCATGGCCTTTGTGGGGTGGGGGGCTTTGTGGGTGCCTGGAGTGTGCAGTGCTGAGCCAGGCATCCCGAGCCTGCATGGTTCCCTTGTGCCACCAGCACTGTGGACACTGCTGGTGGTGCTGACCCCTGGCAGCTTGGGGTGTTTGTGCCCCCCAGAAATAATTTTGAAGGAAAAGATGGATTCTTGATCCATTCAGAGTGAAACGAAAGTTAAAGAACTCCCAGTGACATCACCCGCCATCATCTCTGTGTTTGTCTCTCACTTTCTCTCATCTCCTTGTGTAAATCCGAGGAGTGTCTGAGCAGCAGGAGTGGCTGTGGGAGATCTGGAGTGACTGGGAATGGTGTTTGGGTCTTGCTCCCTGTGTTCATGGCACCTGGGTTCTGCATTTTGAAGCTTGGAGCTGTCCCCTCTGTCCCCTCTCCCTCCCTTTCAGTCCCTTCCTGCCAGACCTGCTGGGGTCAGTGGGTGGGATGTGACAGGGACACGTCACACAGACACATGTTCCCGTGCTGTGGAGCTGGAAGATGAGGAGCAGTGATGCATTTTTAAAGAGGGCATTGTGTGGAGGGCAAAGTTTCTCTCTCTGCTTTGATTTCTGGGCATAATTTGAAGATAACTCAATTAGCTGCAGTAAAGTCATGCTGATTTACTTGAAGTAAGAGTTTGAGGTTCCTTGTTTTGTTTCTACAAGCATTTCCCTGCACAATGCTGCTCTGCCTCCTCTTGTGAGAGGGAAACTGTGTAATTTTCCTGATAGTAAGATAAGAGAGAATTATACCAAAATGTATTCAATGGGAAATAAATAAATTTAAAACATGCCTGAGCTCCAGATCACAGTCCCTGGCCTGGCTGCTGGCACAGCTCTGGCACCCCAAGCAGGGGTCTCTGTGGGGAGCAGGTGCGGGGGTGAGCGGGGGGGTCAGGCTGCGGTGCCACTTGGGACCCACCTGGACTTCATTTGCCTTTGAAAATCATGTGAGTGGGGAAGGCTTGCACAGGGAGGGGATGCAGCAGAGAGTGGCTGTGCTGTGAGCTGAGGAGTGTCGGTGCTGGCCCGGGGGCTGCACAGCCCGGGAGCCGGGCACGGCCCCGCTCTGCTCCCCGGGGTGTCCCTGTGCGAGGCCACCGGCTCCCGGGGCAGGTGCGTGTGGGCACGGCTGGCAGAGCCCTGTGCTTGCCCCAGTGTGGCACCACGTGGGCTCCGTCTCCTCCTGGCTGGGAGCTCGGAGTGCGAGGAGGTGCTGTGTGCTGGTGCCGTGCCCCGGAGCGCGGCTCCGCTGCTGCCCAGCCGTGCTGGTGCCAGGCAGGGAGCCCGCGTGCCAAGGGGTGAAGGTGCTGACTCCGCAAGCTCCACTCCAGAGCTGGAAGGGCTCGAGGAGCCGGTGTCTTGGAGCTGGCAGTGCCCAGGGATGAGCTCCTCATGCTGAATTCCCGTTGGCTGAAGAGTGAAGGGTTCTGTGGTTCCGAGCGGGCACACTGCAGGCTGCTGTGCAGTCCCGGCCAGGGCTGCCTACACCTGGTGGGACTCGGGAGCTGCCTCTTGAATTGGTTCAGAGCACAGCGCTGCTCCTGGGAGCCACGGTGAGGTGGTGTGGGTGTGGTGATGTGGGAGAAGATCGTCAGGATCTCCCAAGACCTCTGCCTTCTGCAGGCCATGGTTGGAATGCAAGATGAAGGCTCCTGCAGCACGGCTGCAGGCACGTAGCGCGATGGGCAGAGCCTGGCGTGATCCCCAGCAGCTGCTGCGCAGCTCCTGCACAGCTGGCCCACAGCTGGATTGTGGTGAGAACAGAGTGGTTGCAGGTGTGCAGCCCTTGCAAGGCATTGCTGTGGCCTCGGGGCAGGATCAGCCTCAGCTGTGCAGCTGGATTTGGGGTGTGGGTGGCCATCTGTTGGCATCCGTTTCTTGAGTTCTGTGGAAATCTTGCCATAGCAGCAGCACGGTTGATCAAATTTTGAAGTAGCAATTAAAATCTAAATTTCTTTGCCAAAGCCTTAAGTATGTCTCTTATCTGAAATGCTCAGACTCTTTGCTGAGTTAAGAACATTAGGACCAAGAGACCCATTAAATTTTCTGGCACAGAAGAAGGAGATAAATCCTGCAAACTGATGGGATCGCATGTGGCAGATCTGATGGTATCTGCTTCATGCACTGAGATGTAGAGGAGGAAAATGACCTTTCAGAGTAATTTCTCTGGGCCAGAAGTTTTGAAAGTGGCTAAGGATGTCTTTTCTTTTTCCAGAAATCTGTATAAAGTAGTTTTGATCTTGTCCAGCTGAAGGGAAACCCGTTTTATTTGCTTATATTACTTTTCCTGTCCTGCAAGGTGTTTGATCCGTCTTTTGGAAGCAGAGGAAAGGACGCAGTGCCCCTCTGTCAGCCCTTGCCTGGGCAGCTCACACCATCTCTGGTCATCATGTTTGCAGACTTTTCAGAAGTGTCGTTCAGGTGTAGGTGAGGTCACAAACAGTCATGGTTCAGCGTCTCCTGGTGTCAGTGATGCTGTCCTCCACTAATCCATGGTCTGCAAGTTTGGGAGCTGTGGTTCATTAATGGGAATAGCTCCACTCAGCTCTGAGGTGTGCTTTTTAGCCAGAGCTTCCATCTTAACAACCAGCAAACACCAGCATCGGCACTACCTGAGTGGCCCTGACAGCAGGGCTTGTTAATGTGAGGTGACAGGGGATGGAGAAGTGGCCAATTAACAGATGAAATAATGAGGCACTTGCTTGGCAGCAACTTGTTTAAAGCTGTGGGTCTGAGCAGCTGCCGGGGAGCCAGCGGCACTGGGCTGAGGTGCTGGAGGGGTGCTGGGGGGCCGGAGTTTCTGCTGCAGCTGCCTGTCTCACCACCCTCTCGTGACCCACATTTCTGCCAGACCCTGAAATCACAGAACCATCAGGGCTGGAAAAGCTTTCCAAGATCCTCAAGTCCACCCTGTGCCCGATCCCCACCTTGTCACCCAGCCCAGAGCACTGAGCGCCACGTCCAGGCGTTCCTTGGACACCTCCAGGGATGGGGACTGCAAACCTCCCTGGGCAGCCCATTTCAGTGTCTGACAGCCCTTTCCATGAAGAAATTCTTCCTGTGTCCAGGGGGTTTAATTCTTTGCTCTACTCCCCAAAAATGCTTCTGCACCCTGAGGGTCTTTTTTGTGCCTAAATATCTGTCTTCTGAGATTGGTGGAAGTTTTCTAATTAAAATGTTCAATATCTTTGGGTCAGGTACCAGTGCAGGAGGAGGACTACATGTGAGATACAAACATAAGCCTGTTACAGGGCTGGACCTCACAAGGCAAAGCGGGAAATACATTGGGGTGATACAGAAGTTTTCCGTGATTATTTCTGTTTGCCATTTGCAAAGGAGCAGCAAAATGCAAACTCGGGGCAGCTGTTTTCTACTGCTACAGGAGCTAAGAAAAGGGTTAAAAAGTGACAGTTTAAGTAAGGCAGTTTAAAAGTGGCAGAGCTGGATAACTGGTACCCAGGAGTATTAAAATAATTGGCCAAGGAGCTCCCTGAGACAGTAATGGTTTATTTTTAACAAATCCTGAAATGCTGAGGATGAACCAGAGGCATGGGAAAAGGCTAATGAAAATTGATAGAAAAATTAAATATGATTTGGTCTAGGGGGAATTGTGCCATCAGCTCCTCCCAGGCTGGATCCCTCTCCCACTGCTTCTACTCCTCTCCCACTCACATCCCTCATTGTTTCCACCATGGGCTCCTCCTGCAGACCTGGACATAGAAAGCAGTGAGATCTCGTGTTCTTCCTGCTCCTGCTGGATGTGCCGGTGGGATGCCATGCTCAGCCCCTCTCCCACCCTGTCCTGGCACATTTGGTGGCTGGGCAGTGATCTGGCTGATACCATCAGAGGCTGTGTGGCAGATGCTGATCCTGGACACTGGTACCATGGCAGTCCCACAACCCACGACCTCTGCCACCTGCACCAGCCTCTGGTGTCCCCAGCCTGGGAGGTGCCAGCTGGACACTGTGGGATGTGACTGTGTGATGGTGCGGTGATGGGTGCTGACCCAGCAAATGACCAGTCCCGGTCCCTGAGCATGGGTACCCCCGAGGCCAGGCCGATGTTCCCACGTCCTGGTCTTGACTCACCAGCCCTCATTCCAGAGCCAGGCTGTGCATTTCACCGGCCTCTGAGGTTCTCCTGTCTCCATCCCGCCCAACACAGCTTTCCTTACGCGTTTCCTTGTACACAGAGGCCTCATATCATCTCCAAAGCAGATCTTTAAGCCCTTTGGCATCATCACTGTGCTGCCTCTCGGCAGTCAGGCGGCAGCTACGGAGAGAGCCGAGGTGAGCCGGCAGCACAGGCTCGCGTCTCATTTCCTGGTTGTGTGACAGAGATCGGCCCAGTGACTTTCTGCTGCGCCTTATCTTGTGCTGCACAAGTGTGCTTTTCACCCTCTGTGAGAGGGTCAGCTCCCCGAGTCTGGAACCCAGTGGGGATGGAGTGAGCTGTGTTGTGCTCACCCGAGGGAGTGACCGCCGGGTGCCGCCTGGGCAGGGCTGCTGGCAGGGGCTGTTGGTCATCGCAGCCCGTGGGCCCGGTGCTGTGCTGAGGACCCCGACAGACCCACCTGAGCACCCCTGCAACTGAGCATCTTTGTGCCCAAGCATCCCTGCATCCAAGCACCCTGTGCTGGAGCATCCCCGTGTCTGAGCACACCCTGTGTCTGCAGCTGAGCAGCCCTGAGCCTGTCCTGTCCTTGGCCAGAATCCCTGGGGCAGTGCCTGGGGTTCACCGCCACCTTCTTTTACTCCTGTCCTCCCCCGACTCCGCCGCTGACCCCAGTTTGCTGTCTGTCCTGCTTCCAGAGCTCTGTAACATTTCCTGAAGCTTATCATTACTTTCCTCTGTTCTTATTCCCTATATCAGGAAACCATAAATATGTATTTCAGAGCCGTCAGTTTTTTCGAGCGTGTGGAGTGCTGCCTCCTGAAAAATCCCAGCAGCAGATTTTGAGCCAAAGGGAAGATTGCAAAAATAGTTTCTCCCTTATGGCACATTGAAAGTTTCCCTTTTAGGCGAAATTGCCCAACCCTGACAGATGTATCTGAAGTTTTAAAAAATACGAGTCCCAGTATTTCACTTAAACTGTCATTCTTGGTAAAGGAAAATATTCCTTTTGGTGTGCCCATTGATTTCCTTTGGATCTAAATACGGACTGAGGTCCATCGGGTTCCTGCTGCAGCTCTGTGGTCAGTGAGCTCCGTGTTTGTGTGTTGAGCAGCTGTTCCAGGCTGGCTCTGTGGTCAGACTCTGCTCTGAGTTCCCGTGCCAGCTGGAGGGACTGCCTAGAGCCCTGTCCCCTTGCTGGCCCTGGGCACCGGCCGCCTGTGCTGGGGTCTGGAGCCCCTTCAGCACGGACACCGCAGAACGGGCAGGGGAGGGAGGGCGGCTTCTGCTCTGTGCTCGCTCTGTGTTGGGGACTGCAGGGCCCCCACTTCCTTCACAACCTTCAGCTGAGGGGAGGCAGCTCCCTGCCTCCCCCTGTGTCCCCACAGTGCCACTGGGCAGGGTGCTGGCATGGGACGTGTGCTGCTCCTCCTGCCTCGGCTGCATCGCCAGCACATGGGAACCAGGCTGGGGCCAGGGGCTGGCCTGGCACTGCCCCTGGCCCTGCACTGCCCCTCATCTTGGTGCTCTCGGTACTGGACACAACCTCTGTGTGGTGATGGAAGTGCTTGGAATTGACTGCAGGCTGGGTGAGAGCCTCTGCCAGGAGCTCACCTGCTGGGGCTGTGTCACCTCATATCATCCCTGGGGAGCTCCCTCCTGGGGGCACTCGGTGCTCTGGCTGTGGCACCGCGGTGTGGGGCACTTGGGGCTGGAGCAGCAGCAGCGGCAGCTTCGGGGTGCCCGGTCCCAGGGCAGTGGGTCCTGCTGGGGTCCCTCTCTGGGGTGGTCTCAGCTTTGGCCTCGGTCTTCTTTAGGGTTTCACAGCATGCCAGGGGCTGTGCCAGGGGCTGTATGGGGGCCATGCAGTCAGTGCCTGCCCTGCCAAGTGGGATTGCCTGGGTTTCCAGACGAGATAACACGGTGGATTAATTAGATAGTGAAGTGCTAATAGCGATTGAAAAGAGATGTGCTTGCTGTGTGCCCCAAGTTTGGATTTATTACTACTACTTTCTGTATGGCCTATTAATTTTTGATGACTTTAGATAAATTGCATTCAGCCTGAAATAAATTAAAATAAGTGCATATAAATCATGTTCTATTCTTGGCTTCTGCAAAACAAATTTCCATTTCATCTCTTGTTGTCCTTCCTTTATTACATGTATCCTGCCGGCGCGTGTCACTCGTTATTGTGATGGAAATGTTTTATCTCCTTGAGATTCCCTGGGTTTGCCTTTGAAGTGTCAGGGCTGCTGTAGACATGGCACATCTTAGATCATCTCAGTAGCTAATTTGGCCACATCTGTTTGATTTACCAGTTAACAAGCCAGACCTAAATACTAAATAGGTGTTCTTCCACGAGAGCGATCTGAGGTTTGTACTCAGTACTCCTTGACATTAAATTAAACTTTAGAACTTAAAATCCAGCTTGTTTTATGACTCACATCCTCAAGTGATGTTCAGGCAAGTGTAGAGACAACCCTAATAAATGCCCGGTTTTAGATTGTTTAATTTACTATATGTTTATGTAAGAGTACAGTGACTAAGAAAAGAATTGGCCTCACTTAATGCTGCGACGATTGCACGATATTATTACACAGATAATAAATGTCCATCTGGAGTAAATCATTGTTAGTTTACTTTTCATTTAATTTGCTGGGCTGTGCAGAAGCGAGGCCATGGAAGAAGTAAGTTATTTTTACAGTGCTTGATAAAACCTATGAGCTGTTCAGGCTGGGAAATCTGCTTATGGTTAATCCCCGGTTTTGCTCTGGTGTGTCGTGCTGGCAATCTCACCCTTCACAGTGCTGCTCCCTCTGCTTCTGATTTCCCCCAGTTGAACTGTGTGTGTTTGGTGGGCACTTTGAGTTTGGCCACAGTGCCCTGGCCAGTACTTGGGTCCTCCTTCACCTCCGTCCCTCTTCCAGTGCCCAGTGTTGGGGAATGAGAGTGCGGGTGCATTAAAAATGGTGGCATTCCTTGGCAAAGAAACCTTAAGAATAATTTTATTCATAGACTCATAGAATCCCAGAATGGTTTGGTTGGGAAGGGACCCTTAAAGTTCATCTTGTTCCACCCCCCTGACATGGGCAGGGACACTTTCCACTAGACCAGGTTGCTCCAAGCCCCACCCAGTCTTGCCTTGAACATTTTCAGGGATGAGGCATCAATTACCACGTTTTTCCATTATTACATATTTATCACAGCAATAAGTTAGAAATGGCCAATGCTGGGTACCCTATACTGCTTTAGGGTGGTGTCAGGGATGGAGAGTTCCAGGGAGTTTGGGGTGTGTGGGAGGTCACAAATCCACCTGTGTGTCCTGGGGCCGGTCTGGTTACCATTTCTGGGGTCACTCTCCCGTGCCCTCCTTGCTCCCCTCAGCACGGAGGACACAACACACAGCTGTGTGGTGTGGTCAACACCTGGAGGGAAGGGATGGCATCCCAAGGGACTTGAAGAGGCTGGAGAGGTGGGAGTGGGTGAAGCTCAGTGCCGCTCAGCCTCACGATGGGGAGGCCTCAAGCACTGGTCACTGCTGTGTGAGGACGTACGGGCACAGCCAGGGTGTGGCCAGGAAATGGTTTGGCTGTGCTGGACCCTGGAGCAGCTGCTGCCCTTCCCACCCCCCCGGTGATGCCTGACATGGGCAGCCCTGGCAGCTGGCGCTCGCCGGGCACCAGTGGGTATTTGACAATAAGAGGAAAATCCCAGATTTCCTCATTAAATGGAGTCACCAGCATGCGGAGCGCTGCTGCTGAAGTGCTCGGGAAGGAGGAGCTGCAGGGAGCGTGTGCCGGTGAGAGCGAGCCTGTGCCAGGACAGCAGTGGGTGAGTGGCTGGCATGACCGGCACAGCTAGCACAGCTGGCACAGCTGGCACAGCTGGTGTCCTGCAGCAGTTGGCCAGCAGTGCGGGTCACACCCTGAGCTGGGGCGCGCCGTCTGCCCGCGCGAGGACGTGGCTGGTGCCCTGCCACCCCAGTGCCCCGGCTGCCTCTGCCCGGGCAGGCTGCGTGCCAGGGACTGCGCCAGGGTGGGGGCGGCCCTGAGGAGCCTCTTCCCCCACACTGGTACTCGCCACGTGTCCCTCTGAGCGGGCCTGTGGCTGGAGGGTGTGGGGCAGCTCGTGCAGGGCCACCATGCCTACCCCACCTTCCCGTGCCACCTGGGAATGTATGGCTGTGGAACAGAGGGATAGAGGAGTGGCAGAGAAAATCCCTTCACATTTGTGTTGTGTTTTGATGTTGCAAAAACAGTTTTTAAAATGCCACAATACCCCAATTCAATAAAAATATTTTGGTAAAAGCTGCCTTGTTTAAACAATTATTCATGTAGGCCTGCTCCTGTTTGAAAGCTGCATGGCTGATGCTGATGTTGGTGTCAGTGTTTGGCATATCTGTGTAATATTTGGTACAGGAACTCCTCAGGAGCTGTAAAGCCTTGTATAGAATCACAGAATGGTTTGGGTTGGAGGGACCTTAAAGGTCTTGGTGTTCTGACCTTAAAACAGTATGTGTACCACCGTACCTGAGATGCTTTTTGGTGATGTCTCCCTGTGTGGGGCTCTGGCCCTGACTCCTGCACTGCACGGGGGCTGTGGGGTGTGGGGGTGATGGGTTCAGGGGGATGGGGTTGGAAGTTGTCTCGGACGGCACTGGCAGCCCTGGGCTGGGGTTTGGGAGAGGGCTGCAGCCGGGCTGGGAGCTCTTGAGTGCAGGCAGTGGGGACTGTGCTGCTTTCCCTGCGTTGCATACCACTGCAGGGATGATTCCTGGAGGCTAGAGGAAAGGAGAAGGATGGAATTCATAATGCACATTTCATAGAGGGGGCCAGGGAAGTGGAGCAACCTGTCCATTTGTCTGTGCCTGTGGTGTCCACAGAGCCTGGCTGGCCGGCACATGGACCAGCAGCCCTGGATGCTGGTGGTCATCAGGGCACAAGGGCGGTCATGTGAATGGTGATGGACGGTGCTGGCAGTGTGTGCCGCTTATACATGGGTTAGAGGTGCCTTGGGAAGCTGGTGCTCACTGCTGCTGGACTGGGAGATGCATTGCTGAGCCCTTCTGCCCCAAGGAGCAGGAGGGCACAGTGAAAAGAGCCCTTGGCTGTGCCTGCGAGGGCCCAGGTAGTTACACAGCTTAAACACGGTTTGACAGTGGGCGAGATGGAAGGGCAGAGTTGTCCCTCAGAAACGGGAGATGATCTCTCCATGTGTGTTTTTTTCACGCGACATTTCTCAGGCGCCGCTCTGTTTTGTGCTTGGCTCGGTGCCCCTCTCCCGCATCCACGGCGGAGCAGCGGGCGCTGCCCCCAGCCCGGCGTGCCGGGGCCGCGGGACCATCGGCGCGGTTTCCTCACGGCACAGCTATTAATACCTCCCCGAGCTGCAGTCGTGCTCTGCGCTGCCGCGTTGACTCATCCCATGGATCACTCTGGGCTCTCGTCTGTGGTACCGGAGCCTCGATGAGCTGCCTGCACCGCAGCCCCGGGGGAGCCCGCCCTGCGCTCCCGCTCGCCCAGCCGTCAATCCGGGGCGCGGCGGGAGCGGAGCCGCCGCGTGCGGGGCTCCCACGCGCGGGGCTCCCACGCGCGGCCCGGGCCTGGGCCGCGCCAGCCGCGGCTGTGCAGGAGCAGGGCTGGAAGCGAGCAGCAGGCACACCGGGAGCGCGCTGCCGCCTTGCCCGCCGCTGTCCCTGCCCGGCAGGCAGCAGTGCTGGCGGTGCTGCTCCCCGTGTGCCCGGAGCAGCTCACTGCTCCCCGTGCGCGAGGGAGACGGGTGCGGCGCGGCGGGGAGCAGAATGAGAAGGGGAAGAAACGGAATCCCTGGAAATCCCACGTCTCTGCTGTACTGGCTGTGCCGACCCCAGGGTCGCTGTCCCAGGGGAGGCTGCCCCGAGCCAGCAGGGAGCGGTGCTGGAGGCGAGGGCCGGGCCGGGTGGTGAGCGCTGGGTGTTGCCCTGAGTGCGGCGGTCCTCACCCTGCCCGTGCCTCCCGGGAAGGCTCCAGCATTCTTGTGGAAATGCAGGACACAGGATGCCATGTCAGCAGAAGTGAGGGGAGAATGCCTGGAATGTGCCCGTGTCCCTCCCGCTGGAAACACCCCAGCTGTGACATGTGCACTGCTGCAGGAACCCAATGGGTTTTTTACCTCTCCGAGCACTTGGCATTGTTGAGTGTTGTCTGCTCCAGACAATGTGAAACAATTCTAAAATAAAGTGCTTTAAATAAAAGTATATTCTATTTTTCTCCTCAATTTCTGAACTTTATGGGCATATTTTTAAACTGCGTGTTGCAAGGGCAAGTGCTGAAGCTCTTTGTTGTGTAGAAGACAGGGGAAACACAGCAAAAATTCAGAAACAGAGCTTTTGAGGAAGGACTATACATTATGTCAGCAGAGGCATCATCCCTGTAGGAGCCGGCAGCACTGCCCCTGGCCTTCACTTTGGGCCTGGGTCTCCTCTTGCTCCTGCTTCTAAGATTCCCAGAGGTCTGAGGGGTTCATGGCAGACTGAAGCCCTTTAACAAGGACCAGGACACAGGATTTCCTGTGGGGATTCGCCTGTCCAATCCTACAGCAAGTGTCAAATGTGGCGGCCTCGTGGTGCTGGCTGGTGATCCTGGATGGTGGTCCTGGCCAGCTCAGCACTGGGTGACTAGCACAGCCCCCAAAGCAAATTTCTGGATGAGTTTCTTTGGTTTGAATGGTTTTTTCCTCAGGTACTTTGTTTCCAATTCAGCAAAACCCTCTGACCTGTTTACAAACCACTGACCTTTGTGAAACTGAAGCTCCTTGTTCTCCACTTTGCTGGTCCCAGCAGCTGGAATGCCACAGATCCCAGAATCTCCTTTTACATGCCACATTCTGGCATGGCTACTGGGTGCCTGTGGTGACTGGTGCCATGATTGCCCTTTCTCCATCCTCAGCAGATGAACATCATCAGCTTCCAGATTACTTTTTCCCCCACCACGAAACTGCATTTGCAAAGACCTTGAGAATCCTGACTTCTGGAAGGCTGGGAAGGGCAGTCAGTAGCTCCGTTATCACCTCAGCAATGACAGATGAAGTCTGAGCCGGGCCCTGAGTTGGCAGCTGGCTCCAGCAGCTCCCGGTGTGCACACTGGGCATCCCTGGCATGCTGACCATGTGTAACACCGACCATCCAAACAGGAATTAGATGTAGTGGAAGTTGTTTGCTAATTAATGGCTGTTATGGATTCTGCTGCTCCCGTGTGTTGTGTGATCTGCAATATGTAAATGACCCTTTGGAGCACTGAGCACGCTGGCAGATGCTGCACTTCATATCCCAAAGAGGAGGGGCGAAACCCCCAGCATGCAGTATGTTGGGCATGAGGAGCCATCACAGTACGTAGCATTTCAGTCCTGGGTTCCTTGGATCCATTCCAGACAGGAATTTCAAATTCATTAGCACTTCACCCGACCTCTGTCTGTTGCTAGAGCAGGTGGGTGGTCATTCCCACGGCCTGCTGCTGACCAGGTGCCAGGATGTGGCTGCCACTCGCCCTGGCAGTTCTGGCGTGGGGCTCAGAACAGCTGTGCTCCACAGGGGCTGGGGTTACCCTGGTGTTCCCCAGCACCTCTCAGACCCTGCAGAGGTTTGTGGTGGGAGTCTGCCCTTAGGAAGTGCTGGCCAGAGGGTCTGTGTGTGTGCCCCAGGATGCACTAGGGGCTGTTGGGGCTGTCACCCCCTTGCAGGAGCAGGTGGCTCCTCTGGAACCACAGGAAATCCTCTAGTGGGTCTTGCAGAGCCATGTGTGGTGCTGGAGCTGGAGTGTGCCCCCACTGTCCCCACACCCTGCCTGTGTGTGGGCTTGGTCCCAGGCGAGCTCAGGGCTCCTCGTCTGTGCAGGGGCGGCTGTTCCGCAGCTGCCAGGTCAGCGGGTGCCTGGCATCCACGCTGCAGGGGAGCCCGTGCTGGGGTGGAGCACTGCTCCGTGTTCCAGAGCTGCGCTGCAGGTGGTGTGAAGGCCAGAAGACCTGTGGGAAACACCTGGCAGGGGAAGGACCATGGGAGTCTCACCCATCGCATGGGCATGTCCCACTTGAGAGTGGCCAGGGTAAGGTGGGCAGGGGGTGACAGTGCTGAGGGGTCCAGTCCCCTGCCTTCATGAGCCCCAGCCCTGCCCAACCACTGTCAGACCTGCTCCATGCCTGAGAAATGGGGCTGGGAAGGGAGTTCCTCTGCTCTGAGACAGGAGCAGCAGCCTGAGTCTCCTGACAAGGGGGGAACAGTGGAAGGGCTCCCAGCCCCAGTGTGTGCTGGGGCTCACAGGGTCTCTGCTCTTCGGAGACACGGTTCCCACTCTGTGTGGCCATGAGCAGCCCACAGCAATTCGAACTTAGGTTTTGTAGACAGATGAATAACTCAAAATGATCAAATGTAGCAACAGAATGGATGTAAAGAGTAGTATATTTGGTAGGCTTTTTTTGTGAATCACAAATGTCACGTGAAGAGCTCGACTACCCTTGTCCTATTGCAGGCACCGAGCAGTAAGTGAGCAGTGCTCACCTTCTGAGGAAGCTGGCATTTGTTTTATGTATGAATGCACTTTTTTTTCTGGTTTTTTATCTTTTAAGCAAGTAATGAGAATTAGTCAATTTAGTCAATTAGTCAAAAAGGTGTTTTCTGCAGTGAGCTCTAAGCCATGTCAGCGCTGCTGTCTCTGCAGATTATCTGTGTGGGGGATGAGGTGTGCTGGGAGAGGAGGGGACACATGTCCAGGCTGACTTTCAGCAGATGTGTTTTTTGATGGCTGTCCTCCTAAGCCACCAGGTCCTGCAGTTCATATTGTTGTCTGGAATGTCTCAGAGGTGGGGCACAGCCACAAGACTGCTGCTCCAAGCACTCTGGGAGGAAATGCTCCGTGTTTTTTCAGCAAGGAGATGAAATGTTTGTGCTACCCCTGCAGCAAGGGATGATGCCCAGGCTGGGGAGGATGGCTGTCCCCATCCCTGTACAGCCTGGGGCACCAGCTTCCTTGTGCAGATCCAGGTGTGGCTTTGCTGTTTCCATCAGCTGAGGCATCCAGGTGCCAAATCCACATTTGTCTTGGTTGCACTCAGGGCTGGTGGGGGCTCAGCACTCTGATCCACCAGGACCTCTCCATAAGCACCCCATGCTCCCGAGGGCTCAGTCCCTCCTCCTAATTCAGTGTCACTGGCAGATATTTGTGGGGTGCACTCACCTGCCTGCCCAGGTCACTGCCACGGGAGAGGACTGTCCCTAAACCCAAGTCATGGGGGACAGTGCTGGTGACTGGCCACTGGCCGGACTTGCCCCATTTACTGCAGCCCTTTAAGCCTGATGTTCACTGATCGCGTTGCATCCAGCTCTGGCCATGTGCTGGGCATTTGACCAGAGGATATTGACAGAGACAATATCCAAACTCTCCTAACATCCAAAAAACCCACCTCTGCTGGTAGGTCACTTTGTGGTAACCTTGTCATCCCAGCTGTTTCTTAAGTAGTTTCATCCTGTAATGGTATTCCCAAACTTGTGAACTTGCTGATTTGGGGTTAAGCTTGTGTTAGTCTTGGGTAGCTCTACCAATGGACTTGGCTGAATCCAGGCACGTGACTTTAATCATAGCCCTGAATCTAAATTAGCAGCATTAAGTTAGCAAATTTAAATGAGTGTGGTGTCCCCAGCCAAGGCTGTCCAGGGACCCCAGTGGCTGTGCTGCAGATGCCCTGAGCCGCTGAGCCCATTCCAATCTGGCACTTATCAGATGTAGATTAAAGGAGCAAAGTCCCACCTGGAAAGGACAGGTGACAGTCCCTGGCCATGACTGCAGCTGCTGGGTTGGGAGGTGGCCGGCAGGTGACACCAGTGGGGTTTGGGGGCTGCAGCAGGCAGTTTTCCTCCACTGCTTGGCATTGCCATTCTCCTCCAGGTCCTTGTCACCTGCAGGGCCACCCCGATCTGCAGTGCTGTCATGAAAGTGAGTCCACAGAACATACCTGAACACTGCCGTGGCACTTTGCTTTCTGCCACAAGTCATGGCAGCAAGAATGGTGGTGGTTACACTGGTTATGGGAGCAGCTCCCAGCACTGCCCACAGCAGCAGACTCCGCTTTGGACCGCAGTAACACAGTCTTTTATTTTTCCAGTGGGAACTCAAAAGTTGGAGTAGTCCTGAATACTTGCAGTTCCCAGAAGTTCAGGGAAAAGTACATTGATAGTGCTGAAAAGCAGGGTTTAGGGCTGGTATTTTCACTAATCTTTTTTTTGCCTCTGCTTGCAAGGCACCATGGATTTGGTTTGGGTTATGGACGGACTGGACAACAGGAGCAATAATTGTTGTTCTAACTAAATGTCTTTAAATATCGATAACAATTCAAGATTTCTGGTTCTGGCTAGCTGTGAAACTGTATTTTAGCTGAGCTTTGTTAATGCATCTCTGGGATGGTAATGGGTCTGAGTAATCCGATCCGAACGTGAATAATTGTGCTGGTCCCAAAGGGAGCCGAGTGCTTCAGTCGCAGCGTGGAGCCCCTCTGAGCACCACTGCTCACAACGGCACAGGTTCCCTCTGAGACATGTGGGTGCTCCTCCATGGGACGGTGCTCCCACCTGTTCCACGGAGGAGCATCCCCCGGCCCTCCCGTCTGCCCGCGCCACGGAGCCTTTGGAAGAGTCACTGGTGGATGATCTCACTGAGCTGGCGTGGGCACTGCTGCTGTCGGCCTGTTCCCACCTGCCACGAGGAGCTGGGCCCGGCAGAGAGAGCGATAAAGCTGATTGAACCGCTGGGCTTTCCAGGGGGAGCGCAGCGCTTCGGCAGCCGGAAAGCTTCCATCAGCTAAAATTAGCCCAAGATCCATTTTTATTTAGATCTCTGTTGTGGGGGCTTTTCTTGGGTTTTGTTTTTTTTTGTTTTGTTTGCATTTTTGGGGTTTGAATGACATAAAATTAGTTCCTTCTGAGTTTATTCTGAAAATAGCATTAAGAGCTTAAATATGGCTGTAAACCCATTGAGCTGCTGTGATTTCAAGGCCGCTGAGAGTTTCAGCTTAGCAAGTGAAGCACACATGAACCTCTCCTCATCTTCTATACCTGGACATTTGTCATCATGGCCAACCAGCCTGGGAGGTCAGGGGCTCTGCCGGGGTGTGGAGGTGTGCTGGGCAGCAGGACGGGCTCTAGCAGGAGGGGCCCGAGGGGCGGCAAGTGCGGTGGCACCAGTGGCTTCCCAGTCACTTTGTCACTCGTATGTGAGTGTCGGGGCATGTATAACTGCATTTGCAAACATCCCTGTCTCTCAGCTGTCCTCCTGGCAGGCAGTACAGGCACTCTTGTGTCGGGACGGGGGAATGAAGAAGAACCAGGGAATGCAGTGAGGGTGACTCGCCGCTACCTGAACTTCAGTTCCACGGTTTAACCACAGACTGTCTGTCTTGGCTTTTTTATTATGTCCCGTGCTTACCTCACAGAGACTAACCGCTGTTTGCTCTCCCTTGCAGGCTCTTGAATCTGTTCTACAATGGAAAAACTGCTTTTGTTTCTGCTGTTCATTGGCGTAGTGGTGCGAGCTCAGATCTGCCCCAAGCGCTGTGTCTGTCAGATCTTGTCTCCGAACCTCGCCACCCTCTGTGCCAAGAAAGGGCTCTTGTTTGTTCCTCCCAACATTGACAGGAGGACCGTGGAGCTGCGGCTGGCAGACAACTTTGTTACAAACATTAAAAGGAAAGACTTTGCCAACATGACCAGCCTGGTGGACCTGACGCTGTCTCGGAATACAATCAGTTTTATCACACCTCATGCATTTGCTGACCTGCGCAATTTGCGGGCTCTGCATTTGAACAGCAACCGATTGACTAAGATCACTAATGACATGTTCAGTGGGCTCTCCAATCTCCACCACTTGATACTGAACAATAATCAGCTGACTTTAATTTCTTCCACAGCTTTCGATGATGTTTTAGCTCTCGAGGAATTGGATTTGTCTTACAACAATCTGGAAACCATCCCTTGGGATGCTGTGGAGAAAATGGTCAGTTTGCACACTCTCAGTCTAGACCACAACATGATTGACCATATTCCTAAGGGGACCTTCTCCCACCTCCACAAGATGACCAGGCTGGATGTCACATCCAACAAACTGCAGAAGCTACCGCCTGATCCGCTCTTCCAGCGCGCTCAGGTGCTGGCAACCTCAGGAATTATCAGCCCCTCAACGTTTGCGCTGAGCTTTGGTGGGAACCCCTTGCATTGCAACTGTGAGCTTTTGTGGCTGAGGCGCCTTTCCAGGGAGGACGACCTGGAGACCTGTGCCTCTCCTACGCTCCTGTCTGGCCGGTACTTCTGGTCGATCCCTGAGGAGGAGTTCCTGTGCGAGCCCCCGCTCATCACCCGGCACACCCATGAGCTGCGGGTGCTGGAGGGGCAGCGGGCAGCCCTGCGCTGCAAGGCCCGGGGTGACCCCGAGCCAGCAATCCATTGGATTTCACCTGAGGGCAAACTGATTTCCAATGCGACCAGGTCCACAGTGTACGACAACGGGACGCTCGACATCCTTATCACGACGGTGAAGGACACGGGCTCCTTCACCTGCATTGCTTCCAACCCAGCAGGGGAGGCCACGCAGACAGTGGACCTGCACATCATCAAACTCCCCCACTTGCTGAACAGCACAAACCACATCCATGAGCCTGACCCAGGCTCCTCGGATATCTCCACATCCACCAAGTCGGGCTCCAATGCGAGCAGTAGCAACGGGGATACTAAAGTCAGCCAGGATAAGAAGGTGGTCGTTGCGGAAGCGACGTCCTCCACAGCTCTGCTGAAATTCAATTTTCAGAGGAATATACCTGGGATACGTATGTTTCAAATCCAGTACAATGGTACTTACGATGACTCCCTTGTTTACAGGTAAGGCAGCCCCAGCCGGCCCATGTGGGACCATGCTGGGTGGCCCTTGGCCTGGGCAGCCCTCTGCTGCAGTTCCTGTGCCATGCCAGGCCGGCTGAGCGGAGCCCGGCCCCGGCAGCTCATGGGGGGAACCTCAGGAAGGACTCGTGCCATTTTCTACTCACAAATGGGAAAATTACTATGAGCAGTGTTATTTTTAGATAATCCAAATGGACCTCTAATCCTCTGAACTGATCTGAGAAGGGTTGTGAAGGTAGATGGATTAAGTGGATCCTAATGTGCTTGGCTTTATGGAAGCACGGGGAGGACGGTGTCTGTGACCATGCTCCTCCCAGCGCTTTCTGGCGGTGCCCGTGCTGGGGAGGTGCAGGGGGGCTCTGTGCTTCCAGGTGTAGCTGTTGCACCCTTCAGCACTGGCTTTCCTTGGTCATTTCTTCTGTGAATTTCTTTATCCATTAATAGGACCAGGGGTGCTGGTTTAAACTGAAAGAGGGTAGATACAGATCAGATATTGGGAAAAAACTCTTCCCTGTGAGGACAGTGAGACCCTGGCACAGGTTCCTCAGAGGAGTTGTGGGTGCCCCATCATGGCAGTGTCCAAGGCCAGGCTGGACAGGGCTTGGAGCAACCTTGTCTAGTGGAAGGTGTTCCTGCCCATGGCAGGAGGGTGGGAGCCTAGGTGGTCTGTAAATGTTGCTTCCAACCCAAGCCATTCTGTGATCCTGTGATTCCGTGGTTTTGATGTGCTTGTTCTAATGGGGGCTCTGCCATGCTGAGCCATGCCAGGGGGCTTGGCAGTGACTGCTGCTACATCAAAGGCCAGGTGGGAGCTGCTGGGGGAATGGAGGTCAGCCCCACGGGGGCTGCGGCAGAAGCAGGACAGCCAAGCCGTGGTGGTGCCCAGCATGGCCTGGGCTGCCCCACGGGGTGGGAAGGTGCCGGTGTGTCCCCCAGGTTCATTCACACTGGTTTCCTTCTCCCCCAGAATGATACCTCCCACAAGCAAAACCTTTCTGGTCAACAACCTGGCTGCGGGGACTATGTATGACCTGTGCGTCCTGGCCATCTACGATGACGGGATCACCTCGCTGACGGCCACCAGAGTTGTGGGCTGCACACAGTTCACCACCGAGCAGGATTACGTGCGCTGCCACTTCATGCAGTCCCAGTTCCTGGGTGGGACCATGATTATCATCATTGGTGGGATCATCGTGGCATCCGTGCTCGTGTTCATCATCATCCTCATGATCCGCTACAAGGTGTGTAACAACAATGGGCAGCAAAAGGCCACCAAGGTCAGCAACGTGTACTCGCAGACGAACGGGGCTCAGATCCAGGGCTGCAGTGGGGTGCTGTCGCAGTCCATGTCCAAGCAGGCTCTCGGGCACGAGGAGGGCATCCAGTGCTGCAAGGCTGCCAGCGAGGCTGTGACGCAGTCACCGGACACCGGCTCCAGCCAGGACTCGGCCACCACTACCTCCGCTTTGCCTCCCACCTGGACTTCCACCACTTCCCTCCCACAGAAGCAGAAGCGAAAGTCGGGGCCAAAGCCCGGCAGCGAGCCGCAGGGGGAGGCTGGCGGTGGCACCGAGCCCCAAAACTCGAACAGAAATAACTCCACGACCCTGCAGTTAGCAAGCCGCCCCCCTGACGCGGCCCCCGCGGCCCACACGTACAAAAGAGCACAATCGAAGCCAAGTAAGTTCCTCACTCTGCCGGCCGACGCGTCCCGAGCCAAGCGCCGGCGGTCGCTGGGCGGCGAGCTGCTGGAGCCCCGCGGCGCCGGCGCCGGCGGCCTGCGCTCCAAACGGAGCCTGTCCATGAACGGGATGCTAGTCCAGGCAGACGGCGCCGGTGCGGATAGTGGAAAAGCAACTTTCTCCAGTTCTGAGTGGATATTGGAAAGCACTGTGTGACCTGCTTTTTTTTCTTTTTTCTTTTTTTTTTTTTAATTTTTATTTTAACTAAAAAGAAAACACCAAACGTTGTGTGAAACTCCCTTTCCCAGGGAATTGGATTTGGAAGTCCACTGCTGTCTCGCTGATTAATGGCTTGTTCATGCGGGGTTCTGTGTAAGCCACCCAGTGCACACAGGGGTTTATTTAGTTTTCGTTTGGTTTTATTTAATATCAAAACCGAAGGCAACATTCAGAGATTAA
>VWZW01007464.1:194797-212210 GCA_013397115.1 Edolisoma coerulescens
AAAAAAAAAGAAAAAAAGATTAAGGGGCGAAAAAAAGCACGAAACAGCACCAGTGCCTTCCCTGCTCTAGGACTGGCTTCCTGGTTCTGCGGTAGCAGAAAACAAAAGAGAGAGAATTTTCACAGAAAAAGCCTTTTATAAAGGAAATGCAATTTCCTCCAAGCTAACAAATAACCACTTCTGGATCAATCAGTAAAATGATATTTTTTAAACCGGTCAGACTGTATATTTCTTTTCCGTGACAATGGTGTTGCCTTTGTTTTTAGGCAGATGCTGTACAGGAGCAACAACGCTGTGTTGTTATGTTGTGTAAAATAAAATATTCACTCGGTACGCCAGCCAGCCTCGCGGTGACTGCCCTGCCGGAGCCGGGCCTTGGTGCTCCACAGCTCCCACCATGGGGCTGGGAGGAGGACGAGGAGGTTCCAGGGTGAGGGTCTGTTCCCTTGTGCTGGCCGGGGCTGGGCGCTGGTGGAACAGTGGGATCCCACACTGATTCTCCCTGGAAGGGCGCCTGACCCCCAGTGCAGAGCAGCCGCGTCCCGCGGCGCAGGCATCGCCCGTCCTGCGGCCTTCGGGGAGGGAGCGGGCTCGGGGGCAGGACTGGGCTGGGCAGGGGCAGCGAGGGCCAGTGGGCGGCCGGCAGTGCGGGCAGGGCTCCGGCCGGCTGTGCGGGCAGGGCTCCGGCTGTGCGGGCAGGGCTCCGGCCGGCTGTGCGGGCAGGGCTCCGGCAGTGCGGGCAGGGCTCCGGCCGGCAGTGCGGGCAGGGCTCCGGCAGTGCGGGCAGGGCTCTGGCCGGCTGTGAGGGCAGGGCTCCGGCCGACAGTGCGGGCAGGGCTCTGGCCGGCTGTGAGGGCAGGGCTCCGGCCGACAGTGCGGGCAGGGCCCCGGCTGTGCGGGCAGGGCTCTGGCCGGCTGTGAGGGCAGGGCTCCGGCAGTGCGGGCAGGGCTCCGGCCATTCAGCGCCTTGGTGCTGGCCGGTCAGTGATGATGGTCATCTCCCGCTGTCCTAGACTTTTGGGGCATATTTCCTCTAAACTTTATGGTTTGATCCAGTTCTTTTCAGTCCCTGAGCGCAGTGAAGGGCCTAGAAAATGATGGTCTTGCCTTTAAGCTGCTTTAATTGCGGTGCCTGTGGGGTAGAGTGATTTTGGGCGACTCTGTAGGGACAGAACCCCACAGCAGTGGGGGACAGCAGGTGCAAATTCCACGTTGTGTGGACGGCAGCTGCTCTGCTCACTGTAAAGGGAAGCCTGCAGTTAATATTAATTAAACTCATATGGTCATCATGTTCAAATTAGAGACAGCTTAACTCTGAACATTTGTGCATTGTGCATTCTCAGATGCCAAATCATAGGTTTAAGATGGGCTTTGTGGCTATAAAAGTGAGAGAATAGTTAAATTTTATACCCTGTGTGCTTGTTCTTGGGGGCACCATAACTAAGACAGGTGCCTGAGGACAGCCTGGCTCTGACCAGGGCAGCAGCTGGCCCCAGGGCAGCTGTGGGGGAACATCTCACAGTGGGGAACGGCCCCTGGCACCCCGTCTGTCTCCGGGACTCTGCAGCACCTGGCTGATGCTCTCGGCCATTGTGGGCTGCTCTGGGTGATTTCATTGCCTGTCATGGAGGAACAAAGTCCATGAGGGTGGTGTGAAGGACCTAAAAGGAAGAGGCTGCTTCTTTTTTAGAAACCCTTTTTGCTTCCCTCAGGAAATGCAGAGACCAAATAGGAAACAAAGCCTCAAAATGAGAAAACCCGCTTCCTGCTGGAAAAGTTTAAAAAAACACGATTAATCCCTCCTTGGATTGCTGTGGCAGCCCACGAGCACTGCATGAACAGAAGGGAGCTATTAAATAACGTGCTGTCAAGGACAGGGGTGGTCTGCCCAGGGTCTGGCAGTCTGATGGCAAGGGCTTTGCCCAGTGTGGGTCAAACGGGAAGGTCTGAGCCCCAGTGAGGGGCTGCACTGGCAGAGGCACCTTCCCCCCCGCGCTGGGCTAGAGGGAGAGTGTCAGAGGTTTGCTGTGGAGCGGTGGGGTTTAATCATGCATTTTAAAAACATCAAATGAAAATGCTTTTATATGTTGTCTAAAACTGGACCTAAATCTGTGTGATGTTTTGTGAAAGTGCTAAAATACTAATGGTGTCTTGTGGTTTAGGGAAGTTTATTTTTATATTTGTAATTTTTCACTCAGAGGAATAATTTTCTAAGCACTGCAGCTGATGTTCTGTCCATGGTGCCTCTGTGTCAAGCAGCATACAGGGACCATATGGCCCTGTGTTTGGTTTGATTCTCTGCTGATAGTGCAGGAATGGGGATCCGGGAAGCCGGGGGTTCCTCTCGTGCTAGCTTCTCTCCCTGGCTGAGAGGATCATCCCTTGGGAATGCCCTGGGCATGGAGTCATCTGTTCCCACTGAAATAACTGTGCAGTGGGACATTTTGTTTTATTCAGGCTTGATTCAAAGTGTGGGAAGCCTCATGGAGGAGGAAATTCTCTGTCCTTTCTGTTCTGCAAAACCATAGGTTGCCAACAGTGTGAGACAGAAAAAGTGCTGAGATGCTCCTGGATCAGAATAACATCAGGTTATTTCCCCAAAACTGGAATAACTCCTCACCACAGGAGGTGATGGAATGGGGGTGTGATGTGCTGTGACCCCAGCATCACCCCCAGCTGTAGAGGGCTCTGCAGGGACAAGAGCCCAAGGTGCCTCCCTGCCCTTCGGGTGTCGTCTGTCTGCAGCTCGGCTGTGTGCTCCTGCTCAGACATAGATTATCTGGGATTTTAGCCGTGAGAGGGTCTTTAATCTCAGGCACTGGCGGAGGAGAAACTGCTCCAGAAAGTTCTTTGCTGTTCTGAAGTGGCTGGAGCGCACAGGCCTTCTCTGGTGACGGCGCTGTCGGAGGCCGGAGTGGCTGTGCCTGGCTGGGGCCGGCGGTTGTGTTGTGTCCCTCGTGTCCGTGCTGCCTTCCCGCTGTGTCCAGCCGCATCCTCACCGTCACTACACGCTGCTGCTTCGCCCTGGTGCCGCTGTGGCTTTATTTCTGCTGTGTCCCCTGGCGCTTGCCAGCTCTCCTGCTGTGCCCACGGGCCCCGCAGCCACGGAGAGGGAGCTGTGAAGCGTGGCCGCGTGTCCGTGGGAGAGGGGACACGGCTGCTGGCACCTGCTGCTGCTGCGGCGGGGAAGCGCCCGCACCGCCGGGACGTGCCGCCTGCCCGAGAGCTGCTGCCACCGAGGCGCTGGCACCAGGTGGGCTCCTCCCTGCTGGAGGCTCGGTGCCAGCAGCACCGGGATGCTCCTGCCTCCCAGGGACCGTGCCAGCCCTGCTGGGCCTTGCTCTGGGAGCATCCCAGCCCAGTGGAGTGACACTGAGCTGTGGCGGGTGGACAGTCCTGAGCAGCTGTGTGTGCCCTCTAGAAGGTGCAGGAGGGCCCCTCCTGTGCCATGGCCAGACTGTGCCTGAAGCCATGGTGGGCACAGAGGGGGCACGCTGCTTCCTTGGGAATGGCTTCCAACCTGGAGTAATGGCTACAGCTGCTACCAGGATCACTTCTTTTACCATCAACCAAGGGGAAACAGAGCCTCAGCAATCCTGGAGCTTTGCAGTACTGGAGCCTGAGCAGCGCCACTCGCAGAGTGGTCACCCCTGTCAGCACTGTGATCGCTCAGGAACATTCACTTTCCTGTTCATGGTGCTGCTGCCCACTCAGGGTGCACCATCGCTGCCCAAAAGCAGCACTAACAGCAGTCATCCAGTTGCACAGTGCCTTCTCCTGACAGTAATTTTAATGTTGATCAGAATTCTGGTTTAAGAGCAGCAAACTGTGGCCAGTCCATAGGGTCCTGCTTACAAATAACGTGGTTCTCCCATTTCCCCTTTGCAAATGCGTCCCTGCGTGCCTGGCTGTGTGTTGGGGTGCTGGGCCTGGGGCAGAGCCTGTGCTGCCGGATCACGCCGTGCTGGAGTGGGCGCCCACCACGACCCCTCAGCCCAGCTGGGGCTCCCCGCAGGCTGAGCACCGAGTCCTTGGCCACTGGTTGTGTGGTGCTGCACCCCCCGTGACTGTGGAATTGTCCCTGGGGGCATCAGGCATGGCAGAGGGGTCTGGCTGGTGCCAGCCCAGCTACTCAGCAGCAGCTTGTCCACCCTTCACTGCCGGCTGTGGGCAGGTGCACAGCAGCAAACACTGAGCGCCAGGCAAACCAGCTCTGGGAATAGGAACACCCGTGCCCAGTGCTGACTGCCTCTGGTGACTGGCTGAGGTCTGGAGGGTGGCAGAGGTCTGGCTGTCAAAGACCCCGTTGAGCAGGGCCGGGGCAGCAGCGGTGCCCGTTACAGCACCTACACCCCGCACCAGTAACGCAGCCCAGCAAAAGGGGAATCGTACTGGTTTAGCTGACTGTGACTTGTGATGCAATAGATTCATTCGCAAGAGCCAGTGTGAAGGCTGCTGCTGGAGAGAAAGGGAAGCTTGGCTTGGAAGGAAGGAAGCTTGAAAGGGAAAGAGCAAATGTGGCACATGGCTGGCTGCAGACCCCACATCAGGAACTCTGTTTGTATTAAAATGAACAGAATAAGCTCCAGGTTTTGTGGTGCTGTGTCACTTCAGATCGTTTCAAGAACTGCACTTTAGAAGCGTCTGGGTCGGGAATCTGAACAGTGAGCCTGGGCTGGTGTGCCTGGCTTGGTCTGAGCTGGTTTTCCTCCTGCAGTGCCAGGTTGCTGCTCTCGAGGCACTCACAGTGCTGTGTGCAAGCTGTGCCATCTCCTCTGCAGGGGAAATTCCCACTGGGAGAGGGAATGAGGAAAACCAGTCAGGATTCGAGCCCAGCCCCCTCAGTGGGCACACAGGGACCCCCACCTGGCCTAAGCCTGGGCTCCCCATGGCCAGTCTGTAGTCTGGGGGCTGTAACTTGCAGCAACCCAAAGATAAGTTTAAAGTGGTGCTGATTGGTATTTGCATATGGCAGCTGCACATCTGCTCTCCCCAAGGTAAGTGGGGCTGTGCTGGGTGGCAGGAGAGCCCGTGCAGTGGGACCAGGCGAGGTGGGGGAACGACTGCCCCATGGGCTGTCCCTGTGCCCTGGGGCTGATGTGGGGGCTCGGGGCAGGACAGTGATACATGGCACATCCTCACTGCAGTGACCTTTCCCCGTACAAGCAAACCTCAGGAAGGCGAGTGCTGTCTGTGCCCACCTGCTGCTCTGCTCTGGTGTCCTTGTCTCTGCATGAGCCCCTGGCAGTGTGCGGAGTGGAGTCCCTGCCATGGGCAAAGGCTTGGCCTATACGAGGGCAGAAGCACATCTAGAAAATGGAGAGGTCTCTGGTTCTGGCACAATGAGCTTTGCTGGTTCTGTTGGGGGTTTGGGGGGTTGTCTTGTCAGTTGGATTTTCCCTGAAGCAGCAGCAGCAGCAGCAGCAGCAGCAGCAGTGCTGTGCCTGCACTCCCTGGTGGTGACAAGCCTTGTGGCAGAGGTGTGGGTGGGGGACATCGGGTACTGCTAGCCCTGTCTCCCATTAGCCCCATCTCCTGTCAGCCCAGGCTCCCATTATCCCAGGTTCCCATTAGCCCCATCTCCCATTAGCCCAGGCTCCCGTTAGCCACATCTCCTGTTAGCCCAGGCTCCCATTAGCCACATCTCCTGTTAGCCCAGGCTCCCATTAGCCCCATCTCCCGGTAGCTGCCACACTCTGCTGCTGTGCCCCAGCCCCTGTGGTGCACATGGCACCGAGACAGTGGGTGCCAGGGCCGAGGGCAGGCTCTGCTGCTGCTTCCTGCCCGGGCTGGCTCTGTGCCAGCTTCTGGGACCCTTGGTGCAGTGCCCAGCTGGCTGTGCAGCAGTTCCTGGGGCTGTCAGTGGGTGCTGCGCCCAGGCTGGCCCCATGGCACCTCCCGGGGCTCTTGGTGGGTGCTGTGCCCAGGCTGGCCCCAGGGCAGCTCCCAGGGCTCTTGGTGGGTGCTGTGCCCAGGCTGGCCCCATGGCAGCTCCCGGGGCTCTTGGTGGGTGCTGTGGCCAGGCTGGCCCCATGGCAGCTCCCGGGGCTCTTGGTGTGGTCCCACATCAGCGTGGCTTTGGCCATGGGAAGGGCTGATCTGCTGCTCGTCCCCTCACCGTGTCTGTTCTGTCTCTTTGCGCAGAAGCCGGGGCCTCTCTGCAGGACACCAGCCCTTCTCCACTCCCCGAAAACGTTGCCACCGATGTTCTTACTCGGCAGAAAACAATACGGTTCCAACTCTCCGAGGACTGACGTGTCGCGCCGCACTCACCCCACCGAAACCTTTACTTGAAGCTGCAGCCGAGGCCACGTGGCCGTCAAGGTCGGCTGCCTCGATAAACTGTCTTCCCCCCTCACAGGTTGCCCATCTCCCATCTGCCACTTTAAGTCTAAAATACCTGTTTTTTCTGGTGTCCAAGGTTTTTATAACTAAAAATTATGATGAAAAATCTGGTGGCAACAGCTGCAGTCCCAGGTCATGTTCCATGTCGCCAGTGGTGAGGTCACGAGCTGTAAACATGGTAGCTTCAATCACCTGAACAAATAAATGTTTTACTACGATGGCATGGGCATGTTGGTTGATCCAGGGGGTTGTGCCTGGCAGGTTGGTTGATCCAGAGAGGCCCTGTGCTGCCCAGGGTCTGTGCCCATGGAGAGGCCCCATGCTGCCCAGGGTCTGTGCCCACGGAGGGACCCCTTGCTGCCCGGGGTCTGTGCCCATGGAGAGGCCCCATGCTGCCCGGGGCCCACGTGCTCAGCCGAGCTGTGTGAGGTCGGGCTGGGCACTGCAGTGAGCGGTGGTGGGCGATTCTGTGTCTCTGAGTGGGAGCACTGAGCTGTGCCCGGCTGCAGCCCCAGCTCGCGGCCTTTGGTACCACTGGCCCAGGGTGACCAGCTGGGTCAGGCAGCCGTGCCGCCAGAGAGCTGCCGGGCTTTGCCCCTTGGTGCTGGGCAATGACAGGTGCTTTGTGTCCTGGGCTTTGGGCTTTGGGCACAGGGAGCCCCGTCTGCCCTTGGGGGAAAGCCCTGGGGCACCAGGGTGCTGCCCCACAGAGCCCCCCTTCCCTGTGCCGGGAGGGCAGCCCGGGCTGTGGTGGGTGACAGCTCTGCAGGCTGCTCCAGCCCCGTGTGCCAGGGGTGCCATGGAGCGGGCACAGCGCTGGGCACAGCGTGCCAGGAGCTCTGTGCAGTGTCAGCCCGATCAGCACGGCCAAGGGAGGGGGGACAGCTGGGGGATGGCCTGGGACTGCCCTCTCTCATGCTGCCCCAGTCCCTCAGTCTGCACAGCCTCGCCTTGCTGTTCTGACAAGACCAAAGGGGGTTTTGGATTTTTTTTCCTTTTCTCCCTTGTCAGCATTCCATCTGGCTCACAGATATAATTAGAGCTTCCTCAGAACCACAGTGAATCAGCCAACCTTAACATAACTTCAGGGGAACAGATCACAGCTCTGGTAAGTGTGTCTTGTCACCAGGACTGGGGCTGCCCAGATGGGGGTCTCCTGGGCCCACTGCTCCTTGTGGAGGCTGCTCCCACTGCTGGCCCCTGTCCTGCTGTGCTGATGATGGACCTCAGTCTGGGCAGGGCTGCGTGACTTGCCCGTGGCTTGTCTGTACCAGCAGAGACATCCATATCTCCCCAGGACACAACAGTCCATGGAGGAGAGGCTGAGCTGAGCCAGGAGCCTCACCCATCAGGTCCCCTCCTATGCTTCCTCTTCTGATGCTGCAGAGACAGGATCCACCCCATGACATTGGCAAGGAGACCCCAAGCTTGGCACCCAAGGCTTGTGCCTGTGTGAAAAATTCAGTCCTGGTCTGGCCCCACAGACCCTGGGGCAGATGATCCATGATCCTTCCAGCACACCAGCCATGCTGGGTGGGGACGCCAAGGGGAAGAGCCGTGGGCTTTGATCAGGAGTGGGATCATCGCTCCTTTTCTCACGAAGCCCCAGCAGTGATCCTGGCCCTGCACACAGCCTGGACTTCATGTGGATTTTAGTCACAGAACGTATTGCTCTTCCCTTTCCTTGCTGTGCAGGGCAGCTGGGGTTTGAATTCTGGAAGAGACTGAGCCCCAGATAAACTCTTCAATAAAATGTTCAGCGGACGTTGAGTCCACAGACCCATCCCCTGTCTCACTGCAGCCTGGAGTGACTCCCCGGTGGAGTTCAGGACAACTGACCTTTCTTGGGGCAAGCAGGTGACACTGAGGTCTGCAAAGCAGCTGGGCAGAGCAAATACATGACCCAGACGTGTGAGGTACAGGAGCAGCAGAGGCTGCAACTTTCTTCTAGCATCCTGCATCAGCTGTGCAGCTGCCGAAAACCTTGTTACACCAACATGCTCCAAGTTCCAGCTGCACAGACCACATCCATGCTTAGGATTTCATTCCACATTAGTATCATGTTATTCCCCTCATTCAGTGGCTCCAATTTCAGGCTTCCATGCACAGAGCAGAGTGCTGATTCCTTTCTGTATCCTTTTAGTTAATTCTCAAGCTAAGTTCCACCTGTCTGTTCGATGTTAACTGGAAATACAGCTTTCATGGGGCAAAATTCAATGCAGTTGTGAGTCGGATTTGGGAAAAAAACCCTTGAAAGTCCATGGAGTAGAGTGTGCTTCCTTGTACCGTGCCGTGAGTGATCCTCTTGTTGGGCAAGAAGTAGGGGCTGCTCTGCCCAGGGTGGCATTTCATCCATAAGGGGTTTAGAGGAACATCAACAAGCAAAAGTGACCTCTGATGAGATCCACAACTTGGATACTTAGTGAAGAATCATGCAAATCACCTCAGTTGCTAAAGCTGAAGGGAATTCTGGCCCAGAAACACTTCCTTATCTCCCGGCGGGTGCCGCCCCAGTGTCCCACGCCAGCCGCGGGTGGGCTCCTTGCCAGGCAGACGCTGGGGGGCTCCGGGGGCTTCCTCACGCGTGGCCCCGTGGGCCCGACCCTGCTCAGCGGTCACTGACTCACCACTGGTGCTCATCACAGGGGCTGAGTGGATTATTATGGGAATTGCTTCTCTTTACAGGTTAACAAAGGCCAGGAAATGTGTCTGTGGGCCCTGAGGATGGTGGCCAGGGGTCCAGGGGAGGCCGATGGGATGCAGAACACCCTGCCCCAGCAGCCTCCTGGGAGCTCGGGCAGCACGGCACACTGCTCACAGGCTCTGTGGGGTGACCAGGTGATGGTGGTGTGATGAGTTGTCTTGTGCTGTGCCAGGGCATCCTCAGTCAGAAAATCCTGGACACTCCAGCCCACCAGCATTCCTCACTGCAGCATGTGCTTGGCTCTTGCAGTCCTGAAAGGCACCAGGGACAGCTAGTTGGGAATTTTCAGATTAAACCTTGTTTTCACAGAAATACACAGATTTATCATGGTCTGGTTCTGGTTTTGTTGGTTCCATTTTCTTCTTTTTTCAGTGGGGGAAAATTAATTGAAGAAAAACTTTCTGTTCAGACACAAATGACACCCCAGAGCAGATTGAGGAGCATCACTCTGGGAAGCAGGAACTCCAGATGGGGCTGGATTGGCAGTGGGGGTGTAAATCTCCTTTTTGTTGTCTGATAAAACAACACTCAAAATTAGCAGACACTGCTGACAACTTACTTGGTCCTTTTCATTTGGGTTTTTTTTTGGTTGTTTGGGGTTTTATTGTTTGCTTTTAATCTCATGGAAACTTTATGAAACTATGGAAGCACTTCCAGGCAGCTCATCCCAGTTGTTCAGGATGTCCAGGTCTTGGGGCAGCACAGAGGAGGCTCCTCTGGGGTGTTGCCAGCTGGGCAGGGGATGTGGTCATGTGGGAGCTGTGTTTGCTGCAAGCTGGGATTTCCAGAGGCATTTTCATAGAAATCTGACAGAGGTGGCAGCTGAGGGCAAGCTGATCCCAGGGCACTAAGGGGGAACTCAGGGGCTGGGGAAGCTGCTCAGTTGGGCACATCCTGCTCAGCGGGCAACAGCACGCTCTGGGGGAAGTGGCACCGACCTTCCTAATGGCACAAGGAAGCTGCAGACACCCTGAAAGTGCCTTCCTTGGAGCAGTCTCCCTGTGTGACTCGGGGTCTGGGGCAGGAGCTCTCCACTGTCCGAGTCCCTGGGGCTGCCAAGGACATGCCCAAACAGAGGCAAGTGAGCACCCCCCAGGTGTCCCCTGGCAGAGACATGGGAGGAGTTTTGATGCCAGTGGCAAAAAATATTCGATGGTGGGCCACCCTTTAAGGGATCACGATTTCCTGTAATTTTTTTTTCCCATAAATTCTCTTGTGTACGCAGGATCGGAGCTGGGCTGGTTCAGCGTTGGCACACGCCACAGGATGATGTTGTCAATCTCCTAAAAGAGACTTTCCCTGGCTACCAGGCGGGAAAAGATGGGTGAGATAAGGAGGATGTCACCACACTGCTGTCTGCTTAATGACACAGCAATCCCTTTTTCCAGTTGTGCTGGAAACAGCATCGTCCTCCAGAATTATTTCTGGTTGCAACAGGCACCACCACATCTGTGCTCATGCTGCTGAGGGGCAGTAATTACACTGCTCCTAAACACTCTTTCATTTGAAGTGACCTAATATTCATCTTCATTACTTAGGTGTGTTCATCCCTAAAAAATTTTCTGACCTTTAAAGTCCTAAAACCCTACTGAAATTTGCAATCGATGGAATCTAATCTGTACTTGGGCTGATGTCCTGTCACTGTCTCGGAGGACAAAAGTGGGTAATTTGCTGTTGGGCCAGAACCTTCTCTGAGCATTAGGGAGATGAAGAGTTTTTTGTGCCTCAGCATTTTGTGCCAGGGTTCCTGAAGAGGCCAGGGAGAAGTAGGGGTCTGGTCCTGCTGTCTCTCCAGCTGCTGGCCAAGTGGCTCAGGCTGGGTGTTGGGAGAAGCCTCCCCCAGGCAGTGGAGCAGGGAGGACAGTGTGTGGCACCTCTGTCCATGGAGGTTTGTGAGAGCCGATGGGGTAAAGCCCTGAGTAACCTGGTCTGAGCCCAGGGCTGGCCCTGCTTTGAGCAGGACCAGGGAAGAGACCCCCTGGGGGGGTCCCACACAGGCAATTCCACATTTCTGGGATTCAGCATGGAGCAAGGGAATGGGGGTCACACAATCCCCTGCAGAGGAGGGGATGGCAATGCCTTTGGGAGCTGACCCCGTCCAGGGCAAGGTGAGGTGGCACTGGAGTCACCAGCCAGGTACCCGGCAGGCCTCCCTTTCCTCCCCAGGTGTGCCACGCTGCCTGTGCCATGTGCAGGGCGGTGGCACCCAGCGCCAGCCAAGGAGCGGTGCCTGCTGCAGCAGGAGAGATGAGGTGATGGGAACCAGCTGCCCCACCACAGAACGGCCCACAGCCACTGGTGTGAAACTGACCCAGCTGGGGCTGGGGAGGGGATGGGGAAGCGGGAAGGGAGGAGGGGCTGCACCTGGATTCTTGCGTGAAGCTGGTCCAGGAGCGGCAGCAGGGTGAGCCCACAGCGGTGAGAGGCGTTTGCCTGCTTGGCTGGGGTGAAAGGGCAGGTTGTAAGAAGGAGAAGTTGCAATGCTAGAGCCTGACTGGGATGGCCTCTCCTTTGGGGTAGGTGTTGAGGGCCCTGCAGCAGTTCTGCCTGTGTCGGGGAGGGACGGCAGCTGGTGTTGGAGCGTGGTTCTGCCATGTGCAGGGGGGCCTGTACGGGGAGGTGGGGTGTGCCTGTGTGAACAGCCTCCAAGGGGACATCTCCCCTGCAAGCGTGGTGTTTGTTGTGCAGTTCACCGAAACCAGAGAAAATTTAAAGTCAAATGTATTTGGCTAGTGTTTTTGTAGAGTTGAAACCCCTTACAGCAGGTGGGTGGAAGGCAGACCATTTATTTTGTAGTTACAATAAAAGCCATTTTTGAAAGAAAAAAAAGTCAGTTGTAGGTCTCCCAGAAGGCTTCTTATTGTAACCCATCCAAACCTGGCCTTGGGCTGACCTGAAGGTCGTGGCTCAGCGGGTCACCAAATAATGTCACAAGAGCAGAGGAGGGTGGGCAGCTGGGGAGCAGTGTGGTGACAGTCCCGGCTGGACGCTCCACAGCGCTTGGCCAGCAGTGTGCCGGGGTTTTGAACTCGTTACACAGTGACTGTGTCTGACACCACAGTAAGAGATGTCTCTGGTGGAAAACGGTGCTGCAGAAGCACAGGGGAACACTGCTGTTTGCAAACATGCTGCATGGTTACTTGTGCTGGGGAAGCTTCTGTCTGGAGCTCTATGGAGCCTCAGTACTGCTTCTTAAACAGGGCTGAGACCTGTTTGTGTTATTTTTTCTGATGTAGTAGATAAATGTGGTGCACAAGTGTCCTTTCTGTGCCCATTACTCCCTCACAGTAACTGAACAAATAACTGGTTGAGCTTGGCTGAGAGGCTGCTGGTTGTGCTTTGGAGTGATGCAGCAGGGTACAAATTGCAAAGAGCATCTTGGCAGGTTGCAATAAACTGAGCTTAAAAAAATTCCTGCAATATAGGAGAGCTGGGATTCTGTTTCTCATTTGGACACAGAGGAAGGTTACGAATCGTGCCCTGCCACAGCCAGAGGCATGCGGCGTGCCTGGTTTGTGGGGGGGGAAGTACCTGCCCTGTGTCCAAATTCCCAGTGGCCTTGGGACTTGTTCCCCTCTCCCTAAGGCAAAGGCTGTCCTGAACAGTGCAGGGAGGAGGGGGGTGGGATTCAGAGGGGACCTCCTGGTTCATCATCGATTGCAGCTGATGGCAAAGGTTGTGTTCATAAGAATCACAGAAGGGTTTGGGCTGGAAGGGACTTTAAATCCCATCTCATCCCACCCCTTGCCATGGCAGGGACACCTTCCACTATCCCAAGCTGCTCCAAGCCCCATTCAACCTGGCCTTGGACACTGCCAGGGATGGGGAGCCCACAGCTTCTCTGGGCACCCTGTGCCAGCGCATCTCCGCCTTCATTGTGAAAAACGTCCTTATCTAATTCCTGTTGCTGTAGTTAACGGTAGATCATGTGTTTCTTTCCAGCCTTTACTGCTCAGAGATCTGAATGTAGATGCTCAAACAAGATCTAAAGCACGATGCCAGCGGAGAGAGGAGGCTTTGCTCTGCGGCCAGGGTGCGCTAGTTTCGGGTCGCTGCGCTGGAGCGGGCGGGTGCAGGAGCGCCGGCGCTCCCTCCCTGGCAGCGCTGGGTCAGCCCCGGCCCCTGCCGTGCCCGTCCCCGCCGGACGGAGCCCCGGNCCTCGCTGCGGCCCGCGCCGCGCTTCTGGAGCCGGTGCTGGTGGGCAGCTGCCGGCAGGGCTGGGGACGGACATTTCTGCTCCTGGCCCCGAAAACATGACCCCCACACCGGTCCTGAGCTGCTGTGGCCACAGAGCCCCTGGCTGTGAGCTGCCCTGGCACTGTCTTGGCTCCGCAGTGGAGAAGGATGGGGTGATGATGGCTGGAGCTGGGTGCTGTGCCAGCCACGGTGCCTGAAGGGCAGACCCTCGGTAAGGAGCAAGTGATTTAATATTTGCATTAAATATAAACCTTAAATAAGATTTCGGGAGGGAGTGGTATCAAATATGCTGATGGTCTTCAGACGTGTTTTAAAGAAAAAGGGTGTGTGTGTGTGGGGTGTGACTAAAGAGGAAAGAAAGCATCTCCCTGTGGGGTGTGATGGACGGGGGAGCACACGGTGGGTTTGCAGGGCAGGTGGCCTGAAGGAGAGCCTGGGAAATGCCGAGGGGGGTGGCTGGGGCTGGGACTGCTCACTCTGAGCATCTGTTGTATGCTCAGGAAGGTTCTCCCAGGCCAGACACCTCTGCTGGGAATGGCACAGAACTTGTTTAGGTGAGAGGCTCCAAGGACATTTCCTGTGATTCTGTCAATCTGTGACAAGTGCAAGTGCTTCCCTCTAAATAGAAGTCTTCTGATTTTGGAAGGAAACCAAATGACCTGGGGCACTCTCACTCCTGTTCATAGCCCGTTGCACTTGCCTTTGCTCCTTCTAAGCAGCTGTTTTGCCCAGCACACAGAAGAGGAGGAAGGTGGCGGATGAAGCGTCTTGTCCCACTGTACCACCTGCAAAGCTTCCTTGAGGCGGATCTAAGGCAAAAGAGTCCTAAATCACTCTAGCGTCCCCTTTTGTGGAATTGTGTGGAAGAGGGAAGTTCAGCTGCCCAAGGAATGGGATTAGGACAGATGTGCACAGACAGACACTTATGGAGCAGTAAAACAAGACCCCCTTGCCCAGGCATCCTCAGAGCTCTCCAACCAAACCATTCCATGATTCTGTGTACCCGGCACACGCTACCCTCTTTCCTTCATGTTTCATTTTTCCAGTTGCAATGTGTCACCTTGGGCTGGTTTGGAAGATGCTGACAATGACTACAAGCATAAGGAAATCATCCCAGGAAACCCTTCAAGGGCTGGATGTGGGTCCTGGAGCCCCTTTTATAACGCAATTAAGCCTCAGTTACAATTGTGGGAGAGCCTGTGACGTTCTGCTGTTGGACTTGTGGTCACCACACTGCTGGCTCCCGGCTGCTGGACTGCTCCAGACTGATGGCTCTGGGGGTTGTCCCTCTAAATGGAGATTTTTTTCCCGACTGGCTGAACTGCACTGGACTGTGCTGGCGCGGTGGCTCCGCGCTAACCCTGCCCAGGAAGCCACCCCTGCTCGCGGTGCTGTCTGTCCTGCCGTGGGTCGGGATGTGCCCACTCCACTGGGGACGGACCTCTCTGCCTCAGTCTCTCTTCCCACTTGGTTCTGGTGTCAACAACAGCTGCAGAGCCAATCAACTGTCCTTAACAGGGTCTTGTGGGAATCTGCTCAAAAGGCATTTGCAATTCTTCAGGCATTTTCCTTCTGCTTCCCATAAAGTGCATTTGTAGCATGGAGCAAGGGGCAGTGACCCAGGATAAAATCCCCATTGCCATTCCCAGCAGCACTGGCCGTGGTGGATGGATCCACAGCAGTGGTGGGTGCTGAGTGGGTGCTCCATCATGATGGTTTGCTTTCCCTCACCAGATTCCACAGTGGGGCTGCCCAGGATCTCTCTTTTAACAAGCTCCCTCCTTCTCTCCCCTTGGCCAGTGCCTTAAGAAGAACCTCAGGCTTGTCGTATTCCAGCCTGTGGGAAGTGCAGTCCAGCTCTGTCTGGACCTGGTGCTGGCAGGGTACCCCCAGCGCCAGGACCGTGCCTTCTTCTGCTCTTCCTCTCCTCAGGTGGCTGGGATAGAGGGGGCCTTTGTAAAACCCAACCCCCCACAATTCCTTAAACAAAATAAAAAACCTCAATGTAGTTTAAGAAAGGAATGGAACAGAGCTGAGCAGAGGTTTATGTTGGTAAATTTTTTTATGTAGAGGAGCTAGGGATGGAGTAAGAAATGGTTTGGGGTTTTTTTTTGTTGGTTGGTTGTTTTTTTGTTCTGGTTTTTTTTCCTGTTGGATTTAATCTTTGCATGGTGAGATAATAAAACCCAGCCCTGCTCTGATCCAGGCAAACCTTTCCAGTTCCCAAGCATGTACTGATGCTTTGAAGGAGGAAAAAAGGGGAGGGGAAGGGAATCTGCAACACATTTAACACGGTTTTACATTAAATCTTCATTATCTTTATCCCACTGGGTGTGTGTGATAGCACTTCATTTGCCAGCTGTGCACAGCTGGATGCTCTGGAGCACAGCAAAGCCCCGAGAAACACGGGGGGGCTGGCGGTGTCGGAGGGAGGATGGGGGCGTGTGGGGGTCCGGGTGCCTCCTGGTGCCCTGCTGAGCCCCAGCCCAAGCAGCGCAGGGGGTCCCACGGGGTGTCAGGGGGAGCACGAGGCCTTGGAGCACCCTGGAGCCGCGGTGCTTCCCTTTGCCAAGGGACGGGGGCGGTGGGGAAAGCACCCACGACCTCCGGGCAGGGACCTGCGGCTGCCCCGCTGGGCGAGCCCGGGGCGGGACCGGCTTCTCCCCGGGCCGGGACCAGGCCGGGACCGGCTTCTCCCNCTGCTGGCTCCCGGCTGCTGGACTGCTCCAGACTGATGGCTCTGGGGGTTGTCCCTCTAAATGGAGATTTTTTTCCCGACTGGCTGAACTGCACGGGACTGTGCTGGCGCGGTGGCTCCGCACTAACCCTGCCCAGGAAGCCACCCCTGCTCGCGGTGCTGTCTGTCCTGCCGTGGGTCGGGATGTGCCCACTCCACTGGGGACGGACCTCTCTGCCTCAGTCTCTCTTCCCACTTGGTTCTGGTGTCAACAACAGCTGCAGAGCCAATCAACTGTCCTTAACAGGGTCTTGTGGGAATCTGCTCAAAAGGCATTTGCAATTCTTCAGGCATTTTCCTTCTGCTTCCCATAAAGTGCATTTGTAGCATGGAGCAAGGGGCAGTGACCCAGGATAAAATCCCCATTGCCATTCCCAGCAGCACTGGCCGTGGTGGATGGATCCACAGCAGTGGTGGGTGCTGAGTGGGTGCTCCATCATGATGGTTTGCTTTCCCTCACCAGATTCCACAGTGGGGCTGCCCAGGATCTCTCTTTTAACAAGCTCCCTCCTTCTCTCCCCTTGGCCAGTGCCTTAAGAAGAACCTCAGGCTTGTCGTATTCCAGCCTGTGGGAAGTGCAGTCCAGCTCTGTCTGGACCTGGTGCTGGCAGGGTACCCCCAGCGCCAGGACCGTGCCTTCTTCTGCTCTTCCTCTCCTCAGGTGGCTGGGATAGAGGGGGCCTTTGTAAAACCCAACCCCCCACAATTCCTTAAACAAAATAAAAAACCTCAATGTAGTTTAAGAAAGGAATGGAACAGAGCTGAGCAGAGGTTTCTATGTTGGTAAATTTTTTTATGTAGAGGAGCTAGGGATGGAGTAAGAAATGGTTTGGGGTTTTTTTTTGTTGGTTGGTTGTTTTTTTGTTCTGTTTTTTTTTTCCTGTTGGATTTAATCTTTGCATGGTGAGATAATAAAACCCAGCCCTGCTCTGATCCAGGCAAACCTTTCCAGTTCCCAAGCATGTACTGATGCTTTGAAGGAGGAAAAAAGGGGAGGGGAAGGGAATCTGCAACACATTTAACACGGTTTTACATTAAATCTTCATTATCTTTATCCCACTGGGTGTGTGTGATAGCACTTCATTTGCCAGCTGTGCACAGCTGGATGCTCTGGAGCACAGCAAAGCCCCGAGAAACACGGGGGGGCTGGCGGTGTCGGAGGGAGGATGGGGGCGTGTGGGGGTCCGGGTGCCTCCTGGTGCCCTGCTGAGCCCCAGCCCAAGCAGCGCAGGGGGTCCCACGGGGTGTCAGGGGGAGCACGAGGCCTTGGAGCACCCTGGAGCCGCGGTGCTTCCCTTTGCCAAGGGACGGGGGCGGTGGGGAAAGCACCCACGACCTCCGGGCAGGGACCTGCGGCTGCCCCGCTGGGCGAGCCCGGGGCGGGACCGGCTTCTCCCCGGGCCGGGACCAGGCCGGGACCGGCTTCTCCC
>VWZW01007464.1:212544-282955 GCA_013397115.1 Edolisoma coerulescens
CTTCTCCCCGGGCCGGGACCGCCTTCTCCCCGGGCCGGGACCGCCTTCTCGCCGGCGTCTTGCTCACCGACAGCTGCCGTGAAGCAGCCGCAGCCCTTCACACGGAACCCCTTTCCCTTCTCCCCTGGCTGTGAGTCTGTGTCCGGAGCAATAAGAACACCCAAGAGTTAATAAAGGGAAAGGGAGGAGCCGGTGTTTCCTTCTGCTTTCCCAAATTATCTTTTGTGTAGCTACAAGAGTGTAACTATTTGATGTGAACAAAGAAATTGTCTTTAACGGCTCCTTCTCATCTCATTTATTTGTTGTTGGTTTCGTCCTCCCACAAAAAAAAAAGGTTGTTTACTTTTCTCTATTTAGTATCTCTGCCTTTGCTTTAAATTTAATCTTAGTGTCATTTGTCTTTACCCCTATTCAGAATCAATGAAGCGGTGAAAAAGGAAGATTAGCATGCGAAAGAATGTGTACGTTAGCAGTGCACTTAGAGTGCTGGTGTGTTTTGGTTGGTTTGTGTTTGTTTTGGGGTTTTTTGGGGGGTGCTTTGATTTTATTTTGCTTTGGGTTGTTGTTGTGTGGGCTTTTTGTTTGGTTTTGTTTTGGTTTTCTTAAAGAACCTGCTTTTTCTCCTGTCCCTTTTCTGGCTGGAACTTCTTTAGTTCTCATCCATTTCCCACTGTTGTTCTTGCCAATACCAAAGTAATTTCAACTATATTTTTCCCATCTAAATGTGTTAAGAAAACAAATCACCTCTGAAATGTTTTTTCGTGTGTGGTTTTCCTTTGGTGGTTCCACTCAGCGGTGTGAGGTGTTCCCCAGCACCTTTCCTGGTGAGAGGAGACTCAAACCTGGCAAAAAAGGTGACGGACGGGAGAGACCAAACGGTCTGGGTGCTGCATTTGTCACCGGCCCTGTCAGCATCACGCACGGGCTCTGCGGATCCCTGGCCCGGGAACTGAAGTGCTGCTGCCTGGACATCATCAGCAGCGAGACCTGGGCAGGGAATCCAACCTGTCTGGTGAGAGCTGACTTCCAGTAGTTGTTCATGGTTTCTGAGGAAGTCACCAGCTTATTTCTAATGCTCTAACACAGGGACGAAGCGAGGCCATGAATGCTGGCCCTGTTACTCTGCACAGCTTCAACCTTTCCTGGTGCATTTGAATCCAAGAAATAAATCTCAGGTTTCCATCTGGTCCCAGTGTCAGGGCAGGGGAGTGCAGAGGGAGCACCTGGTGCATCCTTGGGCGCAATGCTGTGGGAAAAGCAGCGCCGGCTGAGCTGTGGCAGTGTCTGGGTTATCGACTGCTCTGCAGCCTCACGGGGGCTTGGATCAAATGTTCCGGGCTGCAAACAGATTGTGCTGAATTGCTTCGGTATTTTACTTCTAATTCTGCTCAGACACTTCGGGCAGTCCTGCTGTTTGTTATGGATATTTTGCTGTAAAACACTGAAAATGCTGCGTTCTTGGCTACTTGCCCATAAACTTGGGCTAAAGAAGTTTCCTGACCTTGGAAGGGTGAAAAAAGAGGCAGGCAAATGCATCCATGTGATGTTTGAGAAAGTCATAAATCCAAGCTGGAATGAGAAGTAATTTAGTCATCCCTTTGGAGTTGTTTTCTGTAAGAAAATATGTACTGAGTATCAAATTTGCATCCAGTTGCTTTGATATCAATGGTACAAGACAGTATGAATTTCTTAAAAGACAAAATTTGAATTTACCCCTGCGTTTGTGGGTAGCCCAGAGCCACACTGGCAGCCGGAGCTGGGATGGGAGCAGGCTCCTCTGGGCGGCTCTGAAGGCTTTGCTTGGATGTGACAAGTTGTTTTGCACAGAGCGTGTCCTTTGAAAAGCTGCTGCCGAGTCACTTGGGCCAAAATTGCAAATACATTGCATTTTGAAGGTTCTAAACCAAAGGAAACTCTTAATTATTCCAACAATGAGCTCAGGTGTGAGACACAGCCCTGCAGCACCGAGTGCCCTGCAGAAGCTGTGAGCTCCTGGCGCTCATCCGACAGCGCTCGGCTGGTTGTTTAATTGTTACCCACCATTAACGGTGGGTAAATCCCGGAGGGCAGAGCACTGGCTGGTGCCTGTCGTGCTGCCAGCCCAGGGACATCCTTGTTCCTCTGTGCTGTCCCAGCCTCTCCCCCTGTGTCAGGGCATGTGCGGGGTGAGAAGCAGGAGCCTGGGCACAGCTGTGCTCCGTCCCTGTCTGCACTCACTGCCGAGGAGCAGATCCACGGGAGCTGGAAGGCATCTGCCCTCACACCAGCAGTTCTCAGCAGTGTCCCGAGGGAGCAGTGCCATGTGCAGGTCACTTCTGTTTCCCACAAAACCAGGATGGGGACGGTGGGCATGGCTCTGGGCCAGCTGGTACCTCCGGCCATCGCTTCCTGGGTGCCTCCTGTTCCCTGAGCATCTGCCCCAGTATTTTATAACAGCTCAGCTGCTTTTGTCATTTTTCCTCACCAAATGAACTATCCAATATCTCATTAATTTTCATTTTGCTGCTGCTAGAGAGCACTGTGGGCTCCATGCGGATCAGGAGGTCTCATCCCAGTGCCAGCTCTGAGCTGGGGGCAGTGCTCTGCACTGGGGCAGCGCCTGCCACCGCCGTGCATGGGCAGAACGAGCTCCTGTTGCCAGAGTTTGTTTTGGCTGTAGTTTAACTTCCTTTAATGAAAGCCTTGCACATGCTAATGAGGAGCTCTGCCGGGTGGTGGGACCCTCGGTGACCCCACAGTTAATACAAGTGCGATGGGGAGCAGCGCAGTGCAGGAGGGTGCCAGCACCCGCACTCCCTGTGGGCCCAGCTCTGTTTCCTTCCAGAAACACTGGGGAATTCACCTAGGGAGATTTTAGCTGTATTTTTAATGACTTTTTAAATAATGATTAGCTAGTTTGGAGTGTAAATGTTGGTGCTGCTGTAACTGGACTAATAATGACTGCTGCTCTTATTTCAATGAGGCTGGTGAAACATTAATGGGAGCAGCAGCAAACCTGGCCCCTTGGACTGTGCTGCCTCTGCCCGTGACACGACTCCGAGTGTCACAAATTAAGTGGATATATTTTTATGGCAAGCCATAACACTTCCTCCCGGGTATCTTGGGTTTCACTGGATGATTCCAGCTAATTGTCCTTGAGTTCATTATTGAGAAAACTCTGCTGTTATTTGAAATGATGAGGATTTTTAGGCAGGGAAAGTGACTGTTCAGTGGCAATACCCTGCCAGACATCCTTACTGCAGATCCAGGGCTGGCTATATGGCATTCCTGCAGTGTTTCTGCCAACAGAGGTAAGAGTTGTCATTGCTGTCACCTGCTGGAGTGGGGCTTGGCCTCGAACTCCTCTCGGTGGGTACCTAACTCCACACGGCCCTGGGGGGCCAGGAGAGCTCAGCAGGGACCATCTGGCTGCGTGGCCCCAGCATTCTTTGGAAGGACAATTCTCTCCAGCCCACAGCAGCTTTGGTTTGTAATCCACGCACCATTCACTGAAATTATTTTGCAAACATGGGGAAGTAAGTTTATGCGATTACATACACACATGGAATAAACAAACAAAACCCGGAATTTGTAGAGGCTGTGAGCCAGCTGTACCGGGGGCACAGCTCCTTCAGCTGGCACTTTTTTTTCCCTTCTTGTTGGCGTTTCAGCGAAGAACGGATTTAAAATGCAGCACATTTTAAGGGTATGAATAATCATATTCAATATCTGATTTACATTGACTTAAGTAAAGACTAAGAGCTTAGACAAGTCACTTGTCATTTGAGGGTGTTTTACCCTGTTTTTGTGGAAGGTTTTTTGATTGGAAAACGAATGCGAAGCAGAGAACATGTAAGGAGCAGACACAGCCACTGAACCGATGTTTTGCAAATCCCTTAAAACTTTCCATTCCTATTGATGTAAAACCCATGGGCAGATTGCACCAAACTGACACGGATCAGTGCTGTCCATGTCTGTCGAGAGCACAGCAGATGGCACAGGGAAACAGCAGAGCTCTGGTCCCAAGACAAGGGAGGATAAATAAATTTATGGGATGGCCTGTGGGAACCCGTGTTGCCCCTGCCCTCCTCTGGGAATGCCGGTGGGGCTGTTTATGTGGAGCGACCACTGAATGATCAGGGGAACAGAATAAAATAAAAGGGGCAGAAAATGCAGCTCCCTGGCTATGCCAAGACCCTGCTTAAGCCTTAGTGTGGGGATTTTTCTGGTGCTGCTGGTGCCTTTCAGGTCTCACCTCTGAGCCAATAAGGACTTTATTTGAGCCTCAGGTCCCTTTGTCCACCTTGGCTCACTGACAGAGTAGAGCACTGGCCCAGCCTGGGCAAACTGATGTCTCAGGGTGGGCAAAATCCTGTTTTGTTTTTTTTTTTTGAAACATCTCTGACTGCAGAGCTGACACTTCTCACAGGCTTTACTCTGTGCTCACGTGCAGAGGGGAGCCCTGGGCTCCATCCTCCCAGAGCAGCCCTGTTCATCTCTAGAAGTGGCCTTTGCTCTGACATGCAGGACACCTCTTTTGCAGAAATTGAAGATGAAGTTCTGTCTCAATTAATATGAAATTTTGCAGTTTGTTTTAAAGAGTAATAACTGACTTGGCTCCACTTGATTTGGATTCCTGGCATTGCTTTGGTACATCCTGTGCCAGTGTCTCATTGCTGTTATTGTGAGGGAAAAGCATTTTCCTTGGTATCTCAGAAAAGCCTCCAGATGAATCTGTTGCCATAATGGCACAGGGGAGCAGCTGTCCTGCACAGACACAGAAACGGGAGCATTTCAGGAGAATTAACTGATTTACTGGGACCTTGGCACAGGGTAGTGCACAGGCTGGGTGGGAAATCTCTGCTGAGCCCCTGGGAACCTGCCCCAGGCAGTCTTTGCCACGGAAAAAGGGCCTCTGGCCCGGCTCGGGGGGTCTGTATGAGGGTCTTGTGGGCCATGTGAGGGTGGCTGTGTCCCACAGCAATGTCACCAGCGCTGCTCTGGGACCCCTCTCACTGCTCTGGCCCTGCCAGCAGCTCCTCAAAGGCATGATGGTGAGGAACAGTGTGGCTGGCACAGAAGGTGTCTGTGCAGGTTGTTTCCACAGGGATGCTGGGTTTGAGTTCCTGTGTGAGGAACATCAGGAGACAGCTGTGATGCCCTGTGCTTCTATGGGCGTTTATAAGGCCCTGCTCGCTCTCTCCCCATCTGGGAAGCTGCCTGCTGAGGCTGGAGAGGGCCTGGCTCCGGGCAGGGATCAAGGGCATTCCTGAAACAAACGCTGTGGTGAGCTGCCAGGCTGCAAACTCAGCGTATGTGAAAGTAAATCAATGAACAGGCTGAGCTCTGCAGGGCAAAGCTGTTTCTATCCGTGCAGATGGGCTGGAAGGCAGGAATGCTCTGTGGTATCCACTGTCAGGTCCTGAGCAGATGGTGTCCACCAAAAAGTGCCTCTAGGTCAGGCAGGGCATTCCCTTCTGCAGAGACAGAGCAGTGCTTCTCCTCTTCCTCTGTCCCGGTGAGGAAAGGGAGGGAGCACGGCCCTGAGCTCGGTGACACCAGCCCTTCCTCCCTCGTGGCCAGCAGGGCTTCCGTGCTTGGATTCCAAACCCCAGGAATCCTTTGTTGGATGGGTTTTGCATAGGAGGCTGGTGATTCCTGCTGGGGGAATAACGCCCTCCTGCTCACACAGCAGCTCCAAACCTGCGGCTTGGCTGGATCATCTCCGTCCCCAGCTGCAGGGGAAAATCTCTGCTCGGCTCCAAGGCACCAAGTGCTGATCAGGTGATACCGACCCACTGCAGAGGATTTGTTTGATCCTTTTCTAAGTGGCTTAGTCTCCTTTACACTGAATATACAAAATATTTTCTTATAGCCAATTAAGATTCCTTGTAGGTCCAGGTGACACTTCACTCCCTGTTCAAAGGCTCCTCTCCCTGCTGCAGGAGAGCTCAAGTTGGTGCTTGGAAGTGTGGGGAGGGGGCAAGTTCCTTGCGTGTTTTCCTGGTCAATTTGTCAATTAAACAGAGTGTTTCACACAGCCACAGACACCAAGTAATTGGCTACGCTGCACTTTCCTGGGTTAGTACCTGGGAATCAGTGTGGGAAAGATGCCTCGTGTGCTGGAGTGATGCTGCATGCGAGTTGTGAGCCCCAGGGGGGGCACACTGGGACCTGTGGGGTTTGTCTGCCAGCTGCCAGGGCCAAGCTGGGTGTTGGAAGTGCGGGGAATTGCCCTGGCAGGGCCTTCCACGTGATCCTGTCCCCTTGCTTCTGCAGAGGGCTGATGCTGCTGCACCACCCTCATGCAACCCTCACGTTCAGGTGCTAGTCCCACATCCTTGTTGGCTGTGGATCACCCCTTGATCAGGGAATTTCATGCTAAAAGGACATTTTTTAGAGATATTTATTTCCTGTGAGGAGTGTCCCGATGTCCGAGTGACACAAAGCCTGTCTGAGTTTCGTTTTCCTACTGCGGCCCCGACGCTGAGGGAGCAGCAAGCTGAGCCGTCTCCTGCCTCTCCAGTGGTTTCTGCTTGTGTGGCTGGTCAATTATATTTTAGCAATGCCTTCAAAGGCATTTTGTTTGCACAGGTGTCACTGAAGATTAAGTTTAGCATATGAAGTCTATTATTTGGAGCTCATGCTTCCCCTATTCCCAGGAAGAGACTTGGCTCAGTTGTCAGAGCCTTGGAGAGGTTTGCAGAGCTGGCAGCCAGAAATACAAACAGCTTCTAACAGCTCTTTTAATCCAGCAGAAATAAAGTCTAGAAAAGCCAGTCAGTGAGAGCTAAAACCTGAGGAACTCAGGCAGGATGGCACACACAGGGCTGGATGGATGGCTGGGATGGTATTTCTGTGGGGTTCAGAGCCATTTGGACTCAGATTTGAGGACATGGTTTGGTGGTGAACATGGTGGTGGTGCTATGTTGATGGTTGGACTTGGTGATCTTGGAGGCTTTTTTCCAAAATTAATGATTCTGTGACTCTATGAAATGTCAGTAGAGGAATCTGCACCTTCACTTTTCAGCGTTCCCCTCTTTCCTTGGGGTTAGTGATCAATAACATTAGTATCGACAGTTTCTTTGAATGATGGCTGAAATGTGCATCAGGACAAACTCTTCAGTCATCCCTCATCCATGACTGGTAAAATTCCTTGTGTGATAAATTACATGGGAAATCTTAAATCTAGGGCTTTAGGAAAGCTCCTGCCCTGCTGGCGGAGCAGAGCTCGTGGGATGGGGTGCCCGTGCCAGAGATATCTCCGTGTAAGGAGGCACCACCAGTTCCTCCCTCTGTGCAGCAGCCTGTCCAGGAGAGGCAGCTCTCCCTCTGCGCCGATTCCAGCGGCCGGATGGATTCCGCCTCGGAAGCGGTCGGAGCGTGACTGGGTTGGTGTCCCTGGGGACCAGCGCCGTGCTGGAGGCTCCATCAGCCCCTCCCTGCCCTGGCACCGCTGCGTTCTCTCCCGTCTCCGTGGGATGGCCCCTGGGGGTGGCAGCTGCTGCCCCTGCTCCGCAGCCGCTCCCCAGGCTGTAACCGATGCCAGCGCGCGGTGCTGACACGGCCCCTGGGCTCTGGCTTTTCTTCAGTGTTCCATTACATGCAAAAGCTGTAGCGATCACTGACATCCTCACTGCGTTCTGAGGAGGTGATGGCTCCTCGTTTCTTGGTGGCAGTGAAGCCAGCAGAGCTTCGTGCAGGGCAGGGCTGGTGGCTGGAATCACAGCCAGGAGGAAAACACCACTGCTTGTGCTGAGGGGCTCCGGCTCCTCTGGGTACTGCAATGTGGGAGCAGGGAGCTTTCTCTGCCTTCCAGTGTTACAGCAGGAGAGAGAACCAGGTTTGTGAAACAAAGACCCTTTTTCCAGATCACAGAATCACAGAAGGATTTGGGTTGGAAGGGACCTTAAAGATCATCCAGTTCCACCCCCTGCCATGGCAGGGACACCTTCCACTATCCCAGGGTGCTCCAAATCCCATCCAGCCTGGCCTGGAACACTTCCAGGAATCCAGGGGCAGCCACAGCTTCTCTGGGCACCCTGTGCCAGGGCCTCACCACCCACACAAGGAAGAATTTCTTCCCAATATCCCATCTAAATCTCCTCTCTTTCAGCTTAGAGCTATTTCCCCTTGTCCTGTCATTTGCTTGCCCTTGCAAAACATCCCTCTCCAGACTTCCTGGAGAGGTTTTCCTTTCACAGCTTTTGGGCCAATCCTGTAGCCCCAGAGGTGCTGATGGGACTGTTCCAGTTTTAAGTGACATTTTGTGGAGTTGAATTCACGTTTTTCAAGGCTGCTGGTGGTGCAGCTGCTCTCAGGTATTACCTTCTCTGCTGTGCAGAGGTTAAGTGTACATTAACAACCACTTTCCTTGGGCACTCTCTCCAGACTCACCTCTGGAGGAGTTTTTAAAAGAACTGGCTTTTCTGCAAAGTGACCTTTTCAGCTGTGAAATTACCGAAGCAGCAGATCTCTCATCACACTTGCTTCGAAGACTTATTCTTTTTGCTTGTAAAATAACCCAAGTAACTCTTCACCTTCTGTCTTAAATCATGGCAAGGAGCTGCCTGGTTCCCTGTGGGCTGTGAGCTGTCAGCCTGATGGATCTGCACGTGCAGTCAATATCTGACCCCGCACATCCCCTGGGGCTGCCCTTTGTGGGGTGTCGTGGCAGCGGCGGCAGCCCGAGCCCGCGGGTGCCGAGGGCGGCTGAGTCGTCAGAGCTCGTGTGTGCTGCCCGTGGTTTATTTGTGGTAACTCACAAGGCAGTTGGGTTTTGTATTTTTTTTCCCTACAGGAAATCCATAGTGAAACAGCAAAATCTCACCACTGTGGAATTGAAATCTACTTTACCTTGGGCTCGCTTCTGGGCTGTTCCTTTTGTACCTCTGGGAAGTTTCCATCTGACACAACATCAGCGCTGCTCAGAGAGGCACTGACAATGCTCTCAATGTCCCTTGTGTTGTCTTTTTTAATTTTTGGTTGGGTTTGTTTTTTTTTTTTTCTTCTTTATTCCATGAAATGAGGCACTGATCCACAAGACTTTTGGGAGACCTGGTCTTGTGGAATATCGACCCTCAGCCAGGTCTGTGCCCTCAGTGGCCACGGAATCAGGAGGGAATCTCAGCTCACTCACATCATCTTTTTCTCACCCCAGGTACCATTAGCTACTCCCACTCCTCCATCTCCCCGTGCAGCCTGGGCCCCGCTGACGTCTCTAGGGAGCAAGTTTCCCTGGCCTCCACGGATTTTCTGCCTTTTCCCCTACCCTGAATGTGGCCCTTGGTCTGAGTCCAGCCAGCTGCAATCCCAGATTTGTTATCCCATAGCTCTGCAGTGCAGCCCTGCTCCTCCCCAGCTGCTGCCTGGGCCTGCTGTCCCTCCCTCCCTCGGGCTCTGACCACAGCCCTGTGCCTCGTGTGGATTTTACTTGGGCATTTCACCATTCACAGAGCCTCAGAAGCTCTGTGTGAGCTTGTGTGACTTGTGTGTAAGAAATGTCTTTATTAGGCAATAGAGCAAAGAGAGAGCTGGTGCTGTGACAGCCAGGGCTGGGACGTGGCAGGGCAGCGCGGGGACGTGCGGGTGCTGTGGATCCTGTCCCTGCAGGTGACCACGGCTGGGAGATGTGCAGGGCTCTGCCCCCCGTGTTGGACTGGGGGTGCTTTTTGCAGAATCGTGATTTGCTTTGAAAGTGACCTTACACACCCTCCTGTTCCACCCCCTCCCACTGTCCCAGGCTGCTCCAAGCCCTTTCCAGCCTGGCCTGGGACACTTCCAGGGATCCGGGGGCAGCCACAGCTTCTCTGGGCACCCTGTGCCAGGGCCTCCCCACCCTTCCAGGGAAGAATTTCTTCCCAGTATCCCATCCATCCCTGCCCTCTGTGTCCCTGGCCAAGGTACCCTTTGCTCCTTGTCCCTGTGATGCTGGGCTGGGATCTGTTCTCCCCCATTATCCTTTTGCTGCAGCTCTGGAGGTAATTAACACTTCTTTGGAGCACAGAGGCTTCTCGAAGTGTTCACCATCTGGTCTCACTTACCACATTAATCATAGTCCAAGGAACAAACTAGTTTCGAGTTGAGGTTTCCCGAGTAACTGGATTTCTCCATTTTAGATGCTGTTATTGATAAGTCTGAAGTTTTGCAAGATACCTTATGTTCCTGTCATTTCTTCAATGGAAGAAAGCAAATAAAAATAGTCCAAAACCCCCAAATCTGAAAACAAAACTTGGACTCTTCTGATTTTGCAGCAAAGCTTGGGAACACAGGATGCTGCATTTCTGACAGTATTACAGTTTAAACTTTCATGACCCAAACTGAAAACATACCTCTGGCAATATTTTAATATTGATAGGCAAAATTGTGATTCATCAACATCAAACTGTTTAATTCATTAGCCAACAACTTCTAGGCAGTGTGGGAATACATTTAAAAGAGAATGAGATGAGACCACATATTAATTATGCAGTCACTGCACAAATTGATAATTATATGTCACAAAGAGCTCCGTATGTATTAACACTTTAGAACCTGCTTCCTGCCCTGATTTTTAAGTTCTTTTGAGGTGCATGGATATGATGTATTTTTAAATCAACTTTTCTCAAAAATGGTAGGCAGAACCAAACATGAAGGAGTGACGTAACTAACACATGGTTTTAGTGGAGGTGAAGTTTTGAAGTTCTCTGATCCCCATGTGTGTGTGATTCTCATGCATAATTGTTATTATGAATTGCCACAAACAGTTTTGTGCCATAAAATGCTTTTATTACCTTGTATAATTTTGGGCTTGACCACATGGACATGTTAATCCTTGTGTCTGCCCTCGGGGCAACGCTGCCTTCTGAAAGTCAGGTGGAGGAACAGCAGCAGCTGTGGGGTGTGAAGAGAGCATGGGAGGCAACGAGTGGAGGGGGCTGGGATGCCCTGGCTGGGAAATGCACCATGTGCCCGAAGGCCTGGGCTCGTGGGCAGGTGTAGCTGCAGCCCATCACCTTCGACCAGGACCGCGTGGAGTGAGCACCTTGGGCTTTCCCAGGAGCTGTGCAGGAGCCGAGCTGGGCTGCCCAGGCTCTGCTTCCCCCAGCAGTGTGTGGGCTGGGGCTGGGGCTGGGGCTGGGGCTGGGGGTGGGGCTTGGCTCGGGTTTTCCTTGACAGGNGCTTCTCTGCACAGGGGAAGCCTTCAGCAGCCACAAGAGCAGAGAGGTTTCTGGAGAAGCCACCACAGCCAGGTACAACACAGGATCATTGAATGACTGGGTTGGAAGGGACCTTAAAGCTCTTCTCATTCCACCCCTGTGCCATGGGCAGGGACACCTCCCACTGTCCCAGGCTGCTCCAAGCCCCAATGTCCAGCCCGGCCTTGGGCACTGCCAGGGATCCAGGGGCAGCCACAGCTGCTCTGGGCACCCTGTGCCAGCCCCTCCCCACCCTCCCAGGGGAGAATTTCTTCCCAATATCCCATCTCACCCTGCCCTCCTGTCAGCCTTGTCCTGCTTGACCCCTCTCCCTGCCCAAGGGTGGACACTGGCTGTGGAACACCCAGGCTGTGCTTCCCTCGCTCCGAGCAGACCAGAGCAGCCCTGTGGGCACGCAGGCCCTTGCAGGGAATGGGAAACTCCACGCAGTTTCCATCAGGCCCACTTGCTTCCAGCTCCCAGCGCTCAGATGAGGGGAATACCCAGCAGCCTGAGTGTGCTGATGGGATTATCCAAAGAGAAACCCACAGACCTGCTCACTGTGACCCTGAAGCAGAGACCTGTTTCTCTGGGAAGGAGCCACGTATGGCAAAACATTTTGGAATGGTGGGGAAATGCTGTCTGTCCCCAAGACAGCAGCTGTAGATTTGTCTTTGCCATATTGCTGATGTTTAATGTTTAATTGCTCTGCAATGTGGCAAAGCATGAAAAAAATCTAAATTTGTCCTGGAGCTATGAAAGCTGCTGGAAGTTCTCAAAGCTGGAGCTTGAGCTGGAAGCCAGAATGAGCCAAGCAAAAGCCTAAGCTAAGGCAGCCGCTTGTTGGGGTGCAGGACACACAGACCTGGGCTGGAGGACCCCGGCAGTGCAGGAGCTTTTGGGAGCAGAACCTTCTGAGGCTGGAGGGACACACCAGGGCCAGAGCCCCGAGCCTGACTGAGAGCTCTGGAGAGAGAACTGAGCCCCGAATGGCCCACGGATCCCTCACCTCCCCCCATCATCCCCTCAGAGCCACTAAGGGCGGCTGCCAGCCTGAGAGAAACTCCAGCTCAGTAGTTTTAAGGCCAAAGATCTCAAGTTCCACCCTGCCTTGCCTGTGACATATTGGTTTAGGTGAGATTTCAGTCAGAGCCAAATGTTATACACATTTGGCTGGAGCAATTTTTTCAAGAATGTTTTCCTAAATTAGGGTTGATGGTGATAATGCTCCTACTTCTTGGCTCTTGCCTACTACTGGCTGAGATTTCATCTGCTAAGAATCATGTTTCTAAAAACTCACAATCTGCCTTTGCAGCTACTTCACATGGTATGTGAAAACACTTCGTAACAACACTGCAGTCAGAAGCTTTGCTATTTCCATGGTGTAATTGATTTTGCATGTTAAATAATGGTGTTTCTTCTCCCTGGCAAAGAGGTGCAATTTTATTAAACAGGTTCTTTTTTTGTTCATATAATCTTTTCAGTGACTTTTATGTTTTTGAATCTATAGTACAAGGACTAGAAGAGATCTTTTCCCCCCAAATACCCAAGGATGTGGGCAGGGATGTCATGAGGGTGCCTGTAGCTCCTGGAATATTCTGCTTCCATTTGCTGTTTTTCAGGCTGCTGTGTGGTTTCTCCAAATTCTTTTTGTAAACTCATTCTTCAAATGTTTCCAGTAAAGTGGTGAAAACATTTGCAAATGCCAGAAAATCTAATAATTTGCTTTGAAATTAATGAAGACTTCTCATTTCTTTTACCAGGAAGGACATTAAGGAAAAATTTCTTCATGGAAAGGGTGGTCAGGCCTTGGCAGGGGCTGCCCAGGGAGGTTTGCAGTCCCCATCCCTGGAGGTGTCCAAGGAATTCCTGGACGTGGCACTCAGTGCTCTGGGCTGGGTGACAAGGTGGGAATCAGGCACAGGGTGGAGTCGATGGTCTTGGAGTGCTTTTCCAAAGTAAATGATTCTGTGATCAAAGATGTTTATTTGTAAAGTTTTAACCATAGAAACAACCCTGTGCAGATGTGGGGGTAAAACCCAGCTGGCTCTGACATGAATGTCTGTGTGTGACTGTGAAGCCGTGAGAATCCCAGCCTGCATTTTTTCTGTTGCTTTACCTATTCCAAGATACACAGACCTATTTTTAGTAGACTTCAGAGCACTGCTGTCAGTGTGTGTCTCACCAGAGACTCACACCGTGGGTGGGCTTTAGTCTGTTAGGCAAAGCACACACAGAGCACCCTTCCAGAGGTCAATTCTCCCTCACCCCCTGGGCTCTGTTGATCACCAGGGGGGTACCTGAGGCAGGTGCTCGGTCTGTGCTGCCAGAGGGACTGACAAACCCAGCCCTGTCTGCTGCAGGCTCATGTTTGGGCAGGGGGGTCCTTGGGCCTGACCCCATCCTGCTGCGCACGGACAGCCCCGAGGTGTCCAGTGCTGCTGGGGCCCTGGGCAGTGGGGCTGAGGGGGCTCCAAGGAATGGCAGGGGCCGACCTTGCCACCTTTGTGCCCTGAGGGGGAGCTGCTGGGGGTGAGGGTGATGTGCCCTGTCCCTGCAGTGCTGGTGTCCTGTCCCTGGTACCGCCATCCACACCAGAGCAACATCATCCGCCCCATCAGCGCGCCGGGCTCTTTGGGGGACCGTGCTTTGTGGGGTCCCCGTCAGGGACAGGTGCTGCCCTCCGTGCCTCAGCAAAGCAGGGGAGAGCAGAGAGCCTGGGCTCAGTGCTGCACTGGCTCCTGAAAAGCTGCTGGGGAGGCGAGTCGCTGCCAGCTCTGGGTGAGAAGGGGAGCCAGGAGCCCAGCCGGGGATGAAGGGGCAATGGCTGAAGGTGTGTCTGCCCCGGGAGAGGTGTGAACTCGGTAACAGCACCAGCCCCTGACCGCAGGAGTGCCCGGGGAGCCCCTGCAGAGCGAGGATGGGCGCTGCCGCGCTGGCGGTCACTCAGCGTGGGGAGAGGGGCTGGGCTGCGCTGCCCAGCATCCCCTCCTGCGGCCGCAGCCCCGGCCTCCTGCGCCTCAAAGCACTCGTCAGGGATGTGGGACGCCAGCCCGGGCCCGTGCCCGCTCTGTGCCAGCAGCAGAGGTGACCTCTCTGCTCAGCAGCACCGAGCTGGGCACTTACCCTCCTTATCCAAGGTCATGGGAAGGGATTGGCACTTGGGACTACCCTGAACATGTGCCGGGAGAAGTTTTTCTTTTTCGTTACTGCGGAATTGTTTCTGAGGGTGGGGCAAATTGTTATGACCCAAACGTGAAATTCCTTGGCAAATGGGTTCAGCACTGCCCAGGGAACAGCTGTGAATGCCAATGTGGAAAATCTGCATTTCTGGTTGGGTATGAGGGTGCTCTTTAGCAGTGAGGGCAGTTCACGGGTTCACCAGATCAGGGCATAGAATCTGTCTGCATTAGACCCCAGGAACACATGTTCCAGAAGGCTCCTGGATGCTCAGAACAGACATTTTTATCACACCAGGGAGGATCATGAGGGTGGCCCAAAGAAACGGAGTGAATGCAGAGGAAGAGCCCTGTGACAGACACCTCTGTCTCCCACCCCCAGGCCGGTGGCCACAGCCTGGAGAGGCTTTTGCTGTGACAACCCAGGCAGAGCAATCATAATATATTTTGCTTGGAAAGGATAAAACCAAATCAGCTCATCTGTAACTTGCTGGCAGCCGGGAGGAAACTGCCTGGTACTCAGCTTGTGATTCTCCAGACTATGCGTAGATGTTTTGTGTAATTTTAGATATCCTAGCAATTGGCAGTGATTCATACCAGCTCTGCTGCTGCCTTCCTCCCCATCAAAACAGCTCCCCTGCAGCTGTCATTTCTGCCCCCTGACATTACATCAGCACATCCTCATCACGAGCTCGTGGGACCTGGCTCTGTCCATGGGTTGAACTCAGTGAAACCTTACCTCGCTGGGGCTAGGGGAGAAGAAAGACTCCAAATCTGGGGAGAAGGACCCCACGTGCTCCTGCACGCCTGGCAAGGTCAAAAGCAGATAGGTCTTTATCCACTCAGCATCCTCTGCAGCAGGACAGAGAGGGAAACAGTGGATGGTGCTGGCAATGGTTTTCTGAACTTGGAGGAGAGGCTGAGCTGGCTCCAGGCTGGCCACGGCTCAGGAGATGGAGCTGAGGAGTGAGACACAAAAGGGTATTGTTACGTGGAGAAAGATTTCTGGTGTTCTGACACAGAGCAGGGAAGAGGCCAAGGTCCCCTCTCTGTGTTAATGGGTGCAGCTGAGCACCCCGACCTTAGGTCACAGCTGGACTGGTTTCTACCGTGCTCCCGTGCAGACTTTGTGCGATTTGTTATTTTCTTGACTTTTTTGCTTTCCTTTGGTTGGTTTTTCACAGCTGTTAGTGGGGGCAGAGGTCCCCCCGGGGCAGGCAGAATGCAGTGAGGGTCACCAGGGCCTGGCCCGGACACTCCCTCAGTGTCCCTGGTAACTGCAGGGCTGGAGGGAGCAGGGGCACTGGGGGCTGTCTCTGTGCAGGGCTGGGGCTCCCCCTCGCTCCGCAGCAGCCCCACGCCGCTGCCCGGCCAGGGCTGGCCTCCAGCCCTGCGCTGCCTCGCCCAACGCTGCAGGAGCCGGGTGATTCCCTGGGGAAGCCGTGCCATGACAGGAACACCCCACCGGGATCTGCGGCTGCTGCTGCTGGGGCAGCTGAGCCTGCTTCTCCCATTTCGTCATACACAAATGGGTCAAGTAAAGCAGCATCTCAACTCAGAATCTTTTGGTATAAAATCACAATAACTTAAGCAGTGAATTGTTTAACTCCTGCAAATGCACACAAAAGCAAGAATGTGGCATGTGGTGGCTCCTGTGGGGTGCTGGAAGGAGACAGACTGCTTTGACTGGGTGAGAGCAGAAGACACCTGCTATAAAGGCCACAGAATTAAGTAACACGTGGGATAAGGCCCAGTGCTGCAGGGGTGCCCTAACTGGGGGAAAAAGGCTCCTCTCAATCCATTTCCTCTCCTTTGGGAGATCCGAAGTTCTATGTTTAAACCATGTCTTATTCCAGCTGTCATTTGCATAAAACCTAACCACTAGTCTCTATTTTTAGTGATGTTGGGATGCTCATCGTGGAAGGGAGGTGGAAGCAGTCTGACAGCTCCGGCTGAGCAGGGATCCCATCGCAGATGAGGTGTTTGGGTTTCCCACACACAGCTAAACCTTCACCTTCTTCCAGAGAAAATGCTTCTCCACTCATCTTCTGCAGGGAGAAGGAACTGAGCTTGTTCAGAGCTGTTGTGTGAGGCTTCATCTACGTCTTGGTGTGACAACACTGGATTTCCCTTGACTTGAAAGTTGTCTGCCCAGGTTTACAGTGCAGGAGTGAGATGTCATTCCAGAATATTGTTTGTTTCAAATGAAGACAAGTTGCTCAGGATGAGCCAGCTGCAGAATTTATCTGCAGGTGGTTGAATGCAGTTTTGACAGGAGGCATTTGGGTTTAGGGTGAGATGATTTTGGTGTACAGGTGCTTTTCATGGATATATTCTGCTCATGTTCTGTTTGGATGAATGAGAGGCAGGACATGAAGAACCAAAGAGGGGGAGCTGTGCTGTCGTGTCCTCCCAAACTGTGAGGGTCAGAACACCCCAGGTGGCAGAGGGCAGGGTGGTACATGGCAGGTTAAACATTCCAAACTAAGGCATCAATTATTTTGCTTCTGTTTTGGAAACCAACAGTAAGATCCAGGGAGACACTGAAAACCTGCTCTGAGCCAAGAAAATGTTTACAAATCCCCCTGCAACAACCAAATCAATAAATCCATATATCCTGCTCCGGCTTATCAGAGCCAAAAGAGCCACAAATAGTTGGTGGTTGGTGGAGGTGTTTGTGGAGAAGATGGGATTTTTTTGTTTATTTGTTTTCTTCTTCTTTTTTCTCTCTCTGGATTTTATTTCACTGCATGGGGAAGCTATTTAAGAAGAAATGAAAACCCCACAAAATGTATTTTGGCATGAGCAGGTTGCTACAGAATTGCTTTTGTGAGCACTGAGGTTGGTATAACCCGGAAAACAAAAACCAGGACTTGTGAATTACAGGGCCGGTGGGATTGCATTGCAGAGAGTGGCAGAGAGGCCTGGAGAACGTTGTGGGGTATTGCCACGGCTGCCCTGCACTGTGGCATGGGGCAGTATGGATGGTTCTGGGGGGCTGCAGAGCAGGGCTGGAGGCACTGGGAGAGGGACGAGTGCAGCTGAGGCTGCAGGGATGTGCTGGGGATCAGGTCTGACCACTGGCCAGGTCTCCTCCCTGTCCTCTGCGGGCACTCGGTGCCAGAAGGGGTTCGGAGGTCCATGTGCTCCTTTCTCCCTTTGCCAGGTGGTTCAGCCTGAGCTGAGAACCAGATCCTCCCAATACATTTGATTCCTTGTTTGCTGGGCTTGGGTTGGTGTGTGAGGAGAGGCCAGCCAGGAGCTGCAGCCGCTCCGGACGCTGCCCGGCCAGCTGGATGTGCAGCGCTGGGGCTCTGCTGCAGCGCCCCGAGTGTGAACCCCTGCTCTGCCTCTGCATCTGCTGCCCGGACAGGCTGCCCCGGCGGTGGTTTTGTGCCAAATGCCACCGTCCCCACTCGCTGATCACCACTGGCCGTGCTGCAGCAGCAGCCCCGAGCCACCACGCGCTCCTCAAAGGAGCTGTGTCTCACCACGCCTGGCACCGAGGCCATCCCGAACGCCTCCTCACTCGCCTCTCAGGATTCTTGTGCCCCTTTTGCTTGTTGGCTCAGAGCCCCACCCATGGGCCCCGTGCTCACCTTCCTCGGCCTCGCTTTCCTCAGGACCAGGTCGTTTGTGTCCCTGTGTGAGGCGAGTCCTGGTGCCAGTGCAGGTGCCTCACCAAGCAAACCAGCCCGGTGCCAGCCTGCTGCTGGGCCACCCGGAGCCGGCCCCTGGCGGGGGTCAGCCGTGCCCCTGCCCAGCGCCCAGGGGGGCTGGCCAGCACGGGGGCTCTTGGTCTCCTGGTTTGGTTCACCAGCTCCTGTGCACCAGTCTGAGGCAGCTTCTGCACCAGGAAAGGGCCTCTGGAGCCACCAGGGCACGACGACATCAGAAATGATGACAGCTGGATCACAGAGTTGTCTCTCCAGGACAGCCACTGAGCCAACACCAGTGCTGTGCTGCAAAGGTAAATGAGGAAAAACCGGGCACTACAGTTTGGATAAGTGACTAATTATAATTTCTAGATTTAATTATCAACAGTAAACTCTTGAATACCCACCGCAGACAACTGAACCTCTGTGCCTTCCCTGTGTTTGATGTGGTAAGCATAAATATTCAGCTCAGTCTCTCAAGAAAACATGAGGTTTTACACAAGAACAACTCTCCCAGATGAGCAGGATTTATAGCTCCAAAATGGTCTGGTTTCATCATTTGTGAAAGCTTTAACCTTTCAAGCATTTCCAAACCTATTTTAGCATGCAGGGAGTAGTGATGCAGAGACATTAACATTAAAACTTTGTGTGTCTCCAGTGAATATTCTTACAACAAGGAGCATAACATATCTTTTTGCTTATTTCCTTTTCTAATATTTCAATGCTGTTTGCTTCCATGAAGGAAAAAAAAGAATAATCTTATAAAATTAACAAATATTGCAAAGCTTTAGATACCAATTAAGATGAATAATTTAATGTGTAGATATCAGTGCGTGACAACTCTGCTCCTTGCCTGCCTGCTCACCAGCTCAGGGTGGAAACTTGAGGCAGAGCTGCTGAAGCGTTTCACACTGCCTTGAAGGGCTTTTTAATGGATTTTCAGATTTCCTTTCAGTCTTCAGGTGATCCTGTTAATGCCAACCAACCAACCAACCAACCTAAAGGAAGCAAAAGCAGATGGAATAAATCATGGCACCGTTGGTAACTTGATGTCAGGTACACCAGCATGGATCAGGTGTTTATCTCTGTTTCCATCCTTACAAGCTGCAGACATCCCAAACACTGAGCTCCCCCCTCGAGTGCTCCCTGTCTGTGAGTCCTCGGGCTGCGAAGCAGCTGCTGCCACCCCCACCAAGGGCGCACAGGATCCCTCAGCTCCTCCTCAGCTGTCATTCCACTCCCCTGCAAGGGATGCACAGAGCCTGCTTCCACCTGACTCGCCTGTTCCAGGGCAGCCAGCCCGGGGCTCAGCGCCTGGGAAGCGTAAGGCTCACTGCCCCATGGGGGACGGTGGCAGGGAGGAAGGAGACACCCTAGAGCCAAGGTAATCACAGGCCTGGTGAAAGAAGGGGGCTAAAATGGATGGGAAGGCTGACATTTCCCTGAAGATCCTCTGGTTTGCACAGCTGTTTGCTTCCCCTGTGGCGAGCTGAGGATCCACACGTGCATCACAGGTCCGAAAGGTGGGACCTCAGTGAGTGACTCTGGCTCCTTTGGTTGATGTGGTCTTTGCACAGGATTTCTGCATGTGAGACCTTGAAAACAAAACTGGAAAAATATCTCTCTGAATGTGTAAATAAACAAAATGCCTGCCTTCAGCAAAGAGGCACCTCCCAAACTCCTGCCTCCAGTCCTGATGTGGCCATCTCCGTACTGCCTTCAGCCTGCCAGAAGCTCTGGGGGCTGAGTGCCAGTGCAGAGCACAGGGTTATGCCTGTCATGGGTCGGGCAGCTCCAACTGCATTGCTCCTTTTGAAACCAATCTCTGTTCAGATTGGGGAAGGGAATAAAAACTGCTCAGTCTCAGACATCTGCTGCACTTGGGAATGATTTATATCTGTCATTGTCACCCTGATGGGGCCAGTGGCACCAGCGAGTACTGGCAGCCACGGGCAGAACAGATCCAGCATCATGCAGGAGTATCTTCTGTTGTCAGCTAAACTCCCCAGCTTCTCAGCAGTGTGGTGCTGCTGGGTCCTCTGGACAGCTGAGGTGCCCTGGCAGAGGTGAAGGGCAGACCTTGCTGCTGAGTTTTCAGTCTCAGGTCAGCAGGAGTGAGCTCGGCAGGTACCTGCTCCGGGGAGGCAGGTGAGTTCCGGCCTGAGGACAGCCTGGGTTTTCCCACTGGGGTATCTTTGAAAATGCTTCTTAGCTTCCCTTTGCCCAGGTCCAGTCCTGGGCATTTCTCGTCGCTGCTGGGGGAAGTTGGACTCGATGATCTCAGAGGGCCTTTCCAACCCGGACCATCCCGTGGTTCTGTGAGCTGGGTCACCCTGTGCTGCAGGAGCAGTGCTGAGGGGAGCAGCAGTTTGGGCTTTGCACCATGCAGTGCCCAAATTCCTCCTGGCCCTGGAAGCAGAGTGCCAAATGACCCTTTGGGCTCCTGACCCCAGCTGGAAAAACTTGTTTGTAAAACGCTTTGGGGTTGGGCGTTTGGTCTGATTAGAGATGACAGCTCCCCCTTGGAGTGACTGTTGAACCAGTGTCAGGGGGTGAGACAACACACAGTGTTATTCCTCTCGATACATTCCTGCTTTGTGGCCAAAGCAGAGACCTGTTTATTCCTGCTGGCACAGGGAGAAGATTTCTCAGGGACTGACACTCTGCAGCCACAGTCACACTCCAGAAACGTGGCAAACGTGGGTGATGTGGCAGCTGCCTGGCAGCTTTGGTGATGATTCTGATGTGGGGTTTGCCTCAAATATCAGCATAAAGAGAACAGTGGTAGAGTGTCCACCTCACTTTGGCAGAGAGTGTCAAACAGGATTGTGCTCAGAAAACGCAGCAACAGAAATCTGCAAGAAAATGTCACAGCAGGATACCTTACATTACCCCGACTGCTGCTGAAGGTCAGCTGGGGAGAGTCACGAGAGCAGGTCTGGGGAGATGTCAGCAGGGCCTCTGGAAGAATGCCCGGCAGCCCCTGACGTGCCCACGGAGCTGGCGTGTGCCACGGGGCTGCCACCACCACGTGTCCCAGTGCTGGGGCTGGGCTGCGCTGTGATCGAGTGTCTCCATCGGCTTCTCTGAGATATCTTCATGTCCTTGCAGCAAAAATCAGCAGGAAACCAGGGTCCTGGAGTGATATCAAATATTCAGCACTGAAATAACTATTCTACTGACTCACTTAACTGGTCCAGGCGAGTGTCAGAGCTGCCCTCCGTCAGCAGCGGGGCGGTTACAGTGATTTTTAAGGACAGCTGAAATAAACTGAATGGATAATAAACTCCTCACTGCCATGATACACTGTGCAAAAGCAGCGTGAAACCTCTGCTGCAGCGGAATTCAGGAGGAAGGAAGCAGCTCTAGCAGAGATCCATTGGAATTGCTCAAGATTCTGCACCAGGAGAAATCAATGCTGCGTGGCAGGAAAGGCTCAGAGGAAATGGGGCGTAGTGAGTACAGGAAGCAACACCTGTGGCACCTGTAACCGCTAATCACTGCACAAATTGGGCTAATTCCTCACTTTCCTCACTTTCTGCTGATTGAAATCTTAATCTTTGTGCACTGAATTGAACAAAAATTCTGTCACTCTGTAACTCTTGCAAAAAGAAAGGTTCTTCTTTGAACAGCGGCACCCTGACCGCTCTGGGCAACCTGTGCAGGGCCTCACCTCCCTCACAGGGAAGAATTTCTTCCTGACATCCATCCAGCCCATCCCTCTGGCAGTGGGAAGCCATTCTCCCTTGTCTTGTCATTCCAGGCCCTTGTCCAAAGTCCCTCTCCAGCTCCCTTGCAGTGAATTCTTATAATCTGATTTTTTGAACCCATTTAGAGAAACAGTGTGTCCTGCCTCAGCCATGTGCTCTGCTTTGGTGCAGGAGGCTCTGGAGGAAATTTTCTGGCCTGTTTTCAAGAATATGAACTGAAAAAAAGGTAAGAAAAAGTGGGGACAAATGGAAAATTCCTTATTTTGTGGGAACAGAATAGAATAGAATAGAATAGAATAGAATAGAATAGAATAGAATAGAATAGAATAGAATCACTTGAAAGGTAAGGCTAGTGAATGACTGGCTCAGTAGCAACTCTTCAGAAAAGGATTTGGAAGCTCACATGACTTGCAAGATGACTGGAATTCAATGAAGCAAGTGAGATAAAGCCAGTGTTTGGGCACCTGTGAAGAGAAAGACAAGCTCCGAGTTCCTTTCATAAAGCCTCAGCCTTACCTGACCAAGTGAAAAGCCACACCTGGGTCACCGAATCCGGTGCTTTCCTCTCCCTTGTGTTCCTTGTCACTGTCAGAGCTGTGGTGCTGCTGCTCCACTGGAGATCCTTGGGGCTACCCCCGGGACAGCAAACAGGAGCCCCAGGGCTCCTGTGCACGGGGGAGGCTGTGAAAAGGTAGAGGCACTGCTGTGGCTGTCCCCTTCTGCCCATCCCAGGACACATCCCTGGTCAGCGGAGAGGGAGAGCGCCACGTTGTGCCCGGCCTGTGCCCAGGTGTGGGAGAGCAGGGGTCACCCCAGCTCTCCAGTTCATCCCTCGGCAACCCAGGGATGCAGGAGGGGACCCCGGGCAGTGACGTGCCCAGACACCCGCCAGCCTCCCTCGAGCTGGGCAGGACCCAGCCCTGCTGGGACCAGAGGGCACAGGAGATGGAGGCAGCCGTCCCCACGGCTTTTCTGGACACTGGCTGAGAAGTTGTCTCGAGATCTTAATGGCTTCCCAGTGCCAGAGGGCAGGGATGGATGGGATATGGGGAAGGAATTGTGCCCTGGGAGGGTGGGCAGGCCCTGGCACAGGGTGCCCAGAGCAGCTGGGGCTGCCCCTGGATCCCTGGCAGTGCCCAAGGCCAGGCTGGACATTGGGGCTGGGAGCAGCCTGGGACAGTGGGAGGTGTCCCTGCCATGGCAGAGGGGTGGAACCACTCCTACTCCAAGATTCCTCCCAACCCGAAACTCTCTGTGATTGTGTCATCCTGTGAGCTTCAGCTGCTTGCTGACCTTTCCCCACGCTGATGGCCCCTCTGGTCCTCACTGCTCCTTTCATCTCACGGAGCATCAGAATTATGACATGCAGCTTATTCTGACCTTCCAAACTGTTGGCACCTCCTGAGGTACTTTGTCTGGAGAAAGCTCCGTTTTATTTTCTTTGTAACCCATTTAATGATGAAGGATCCCAAAACAGGTGGTATTCAAAGTGTTTAGATGCAAGAGGCATATGTTTTGCTGTCATAACAGTTCGGCTCATTACATGGAGATAAAATTCAAGGAAGTTGATGTATTGCCTACAAAGGGAGCAACAGCAGTACCGAGCGGTGCAGCCTTGTTTGTCTGGAGCATGTGAGAACTTGCCTGAATCTCTGAAAGTTCAACTGAGGCCAACAGAAGAATAATAATATTAATTATTTTGTTGTAAAAGAAACATTGTCTCTGTGCTTTTCATATCTTTTTACTGTTTTATAGCCTTAAGCATCTATTTACTAATGCTTTGTGCTTTACAAGGTTGAAAATATAATGTTCCTTTTCTCTTTGTTTACCTTAGATTTTTCAGTTTGTTTCTGCTCATGCCGGTGGGAGGTTTTCTTTTTTTTTTCTCCTGTTACCCTGAGGCTCTTCAGTATTTTAAATCACGTGTCACCTGGATTTACACATACGTCACCCAGATTATCACACATATCGTTGAAATTTCTCTGCAAAATTCAGCTGTATCTGCAAGTGGTGATAAATGAGTTATCCCTGGCCTGCTGTGCCGCTGGACAGCCCGCTCGGGGCCCCCTGCCCAGCCCAGGCCTGCAGACCGGCTCTGGCAGGTGCGCGGGGTCCCGGCAGAGGCTGCGGCAGCGTGTGCGGGGCCCCGGGGCTGTCCCGGGGAGCTGGACCGGGAGGGCGGCTCTCCCCGAGCCCGGCCGAGGCAAGAGGCGAGGCAGGAGCAGGGCCGTGCTGGGCAGCAGAGCTCAGCACCGGCCGGGCGAGGGCACGGCCCCGGCCCCCGCGCGTGGCTGGGAAACTCCCGGGACAGAGGAGGCAGCCGAGAGGCTGGCAGAGGCTGGCACGGCCGGGGCACAGCCGGGGCTCAGCCCCTGGCACAGCCTGGGCACAGCCGGGGCACAGCCGGAGCTCAGCCGGGGCTCAGCCCTTGGCACAGCCGCTGGCACAGCCCGGGCACAGCCGGGCGGGGCACAGCCGGGGCTCAGCCCCTGGCACAGCCCGGGCACAGCCGGGGCACAGCCGGGGCTCAGCCGGGGCTCAGCCGGGGCTCAGCCCTTGGCACAGCCGCTGGCACAGCCGGGGCACAGCCGGGGCTCAGCCCTTGGCACAGCCACTGGCACAGCCCGGGCACAGCCGGGGCTCAGCCCTTGGCACAGCCACTGGCACAGCCCGGGCACAGCCGGGGCACAGCCCGGGCACAGCCGCTGGCACAGCCGCTGGCACAGCCGGGGCACAGCCGGGGCTCAGCCCTTGGCACAGCCGCTGGCACAGCCCGGGGCACAGCCGGGGCACAGCCGGGGCTCAGGGCCCACCACGCGGCGCTGCGAGGAGCGGCGCCAGGCAGGTCCAGAGGAGCTGCTGCAGCACAACCTCGGGTAAATACTGGATGGAAGTGGGGCTTTGCTTTCTTCACCTTGTGAGCGCCCTAAAAAGCTGTTTCTGAGGAAGGGGAAATAAGCAGTGGTGTCCGAGCCCCGCGCCCGCTCGTTCTGCAGCGCGGGGCCCCGCGTTCCCGGTCACAGCTCCGCGGGTCTGCGGGGCCGCGGGGACCCGCCCTGCTCCGCAGCCTGCGGTGGCCTGGCCCTGCCTGGTGTCGCTTGTCCTGCGCAGGGGCCACCGGCAATTCCTTCCGAGACTGCTGGGTAGGGAAGGAGCCGCAGCTCCTGGGGCAGGACGGGTGGGAAGGCAGGGGGTGATCCTGCCCACAGGCTGTGCGATGGATTTGGAGCCTCGCTGCAAGGTCAGCCTTACTCGAGCCTAAGCACAGAGGAATGGTTGTTTGAAATTTGGTAAGTGATAAAAGCAGCTGTGGCTGAGGCGACCAGCCTGACTGACCTCAGCCCATCCGTAATATCCCACAGCATGGTCAGAGAATCCTGTCTGAGGTGCTGCCTGAGGAAAACAGCTGGAATGAAAGGCTTTCCAGGGAGGCTGCTGGGGACCCAGGTTTGCTGCAAGTGAAGTAATTATATTTTCATTACTCCAGGGCTGTAATAAGAAGAAACTCTGGTTATAGCAATTCTGCAGCCGCTTCACTGAGGCTCCAGTGGCCCAGCTCTGTGAAACAGGATTAATTAACTTTCTGCCAGCAGCAGCGAGCTGCCCAGTCCTGTCAAGGATGCTGTGCTCCACTGGGACACCGAGGGATGAGTGGTGACACACTACTGCAGAAACTGTCCTTGGGTGGACTGGATGATCCTTGTGGGTCCCATCCACCTCAGCATATTCTGTGATTTTGTGATTCAATGAAAATGAACAAGAAGTGAAGCAGACATGCAAAATAAACAAACCTGAGAATTGGGCTCCTGCCATACCTGTTGTTTATCAGGTCAGATCTTAATTGTGGTACTTAGATGTGATTAACAGGTGTCTTGATTACCATGCCAGAAATAAACCCTGCTCTGCAGAGAGGTTTATGTGTCCTGGGAAGGGGAGGGAAGGGAGTGGGTATGGAGGAGGGGACTGGGCACAGCATTGCCCCAGTGCCCCCAGCTGCCCGATGAGTTCCTTGCCCAGAGCTCTGGTGTGGTCAATACTGGCACAAATCCCTTTTGGGACCCTCGCTGGTAACAAGAGCAGAACCCAGCATTCATCCTTCTGTGCCACAGGACAGGAGGCTGACGGGTCATTCCCTGCGGAAAGGGTTTTCCATTGAGTCAGTAAAAGATCCAAGCAGGAAACTTCTGACCTCACATTGCAGTTCCAGAGGATCGCCTTAGCACTGGGAATTGGGAGACCAGTGTCCTGTGGAAAACCATAAAGCTGTGCCATTAAGGGTCCTGCCATCCTGCACCCACATCGGGGAGCACAGCGAGGATTAGATTTCCTGCTGTGGGATGAGGGAGGAAGGAAAGGAGATTTTCTGCTCTCAAGGCTTCCCATGCTGCACTCGCATTTCTCCTGACGGAGCTTCTGCTCAGCACTGCTGGAAAGGAAAGTGCAGCACTGCTTGTTTTCTTCCTGGGGGAGGGATGGGAGGTGTTGGCTTTCCCTTCTTGTGGAACGAAATCCAGAGCTTTCAGTTATGTGCTGAAAAAAGCCCACTCACCAGGCAGCAGTCTGGGAAGCTGCATCCCCTGGGCAGTGCTTGGCTGGGATACGGGAGGCTCCTGTCCAAATCCGGGCTGGGAGCCAAGCTGAGCCCTCACATCGGCCTTGCCCTGTGGATCTTTGGAGCAGGGAATAGTTATTTGGGGATGGAATAAAAAAAACATGTCATGAAAACAAAGTACTTTTTCTTGGAAAATACTTTGTTGCCAGGAATTGCTGCTTCCCAAAACATCCCCTCCCAGACCACCAAAAGACCTCCTATATCCAACTCCTAACCCCAGCACTTATTTTGAAAGGAACGGATTTTGCTTTTCCCAGTGGAATAATCTCAGAATACCAAACTCTGACGATGTGTGAAACTGTAAGTGGACACTTTGGAAAACAGGCCCTGACTCCTCAGGATCCATATGGTGTCTTTCGAGCCCGAGGAAGCTGGGTGGGCAGCGTGCCCAGCGCGAGCCCGTGGCCGTGTTGCGGGTCCCCGGCCGGGTGTGGGTGGCAGCTGCTGCCCACGGAGCAGATGGACCCGCTGGCCGTGGGGAGCAGGACGGCTCGGGGCTGGGCCGTGGCTGCCCGGGACTGCGCCCTGCTCACCCGGCTCCGGCGGGCAGCAGATGGACCCGACACCCTCGGGCGAGCGCTCGGCTCGGGGCGACCTCGGCTGACTCGCTGCCAGCTCTGCTGCGGAGTGCAGAGGAGCCGGGGCTGTGCCAGGAGCTCTGCAGCATGAAGCCAGCTGGGAAAATACAGGTGTGCGTGAGAGGTGAAGGGCATTTCCTTGGGCTTTGGCTGCTGCTGTCTCCTCCTGAGCTGGGATCACCAGTCCGTGGGCTGCACTGCATCCCCCTTGGCTCCGTAGGGTCACGGTTTGTCCAGGCAAACCCTTCGTGGGGCAGGAAGGGCCTGAAACACTCTGGATGCTTACCACACCTGCCTGGCACAAAATGCAAAGAGCATATTGCAGTCTGGGTTTATCTTTTTATTAAGATTAATAATAATAACTTTAAAACTTAGGTGCTTTTTTCCTAGAGACTCACAACCATTTGAACTCTAATCCCAATTCTTACTTGTTCCTCTCTCCTATTTTAAAACAGCAGCCTTTGGCTTGTCACTTACAGCTGAAGCTCAGGAGCCCCTTGTGTGCCTTCTGGGGACGGCTCTGGTGGTGCCCCCACTCCGGGCAGGGATGAGTGGGTCCCTGGCCCCTCGCCAGCCACCTCCTCAAGCAGAGTGGGCTATTGGAGACCTCACCAATGGCAGGATTTTTTCTGCTGTTCCCAGCAAACAGGTGTTCCCAGGAGCCTTCAGGTGCAGGCAGAGAATGAGCAGAGTCCAAATGAGCTGCTGCTCAGCCTGCGCTGGTCCCTTTGCTCCCTTCCCTCATGTAAAGGCAGCTGTGTGATCACCTTGGTTCATTAGAAACTATTCTTATGAATCCACAGTCTCTCCTCATTTCCCACAGACAGGAACTGGGTTCAGGAAGGTGCCAGTGGTTCTCTCCGTGGTGTGTCCCTCATCCCCTGTGTGTAGCCACCTGCAAAGGGTCTGTTTTGGGAAGAGCAGTTGTCTCATCTTGACACTCCCTATTGCTCTTCCCAAAGTCAGGATTAAGTCTCCTAATAACCATGCTTTTCCTCATTCTCAGTTAAAGCACAATAATTTGGTTTCTACTTGGCTTGTAACTGCTCAGATTCACAGGCTTTATCCACAGATTAAGGGATTTACACATTACAGAGCCAGAAGGGACTGGTGATACTTTCCTCCCAACAGAGCCCCAAGAAGTCCTTCAGCACACTCCTGGCTGAGTTAGAGAACTGCTGAACAGCAGCAAAAGCAGCAAAATCAATCTTATCCTGATTCCAAAATCCCCAGGTTAAGTTTGTCAGACTCTTAATGACTCCTATAGAGCAGAGGCCTGTCCGGCCCCTTGGCAGCAGTGCCTCCGCTTCCACCGGCGGCCGGGACGACCTCCCCGGGCCCCCCCACACCAACAGCTGCAGATCCCCATCCCTGGAAGTGCTCAAGGCCAGGCTGGATGGGGCTTGGAGAAACCTGGTCTAGTGGAAGATGTCCCTGCCCAGGGTAGGGGGTAGAAAGAGATGAGCTTAAAGGGCCCTTCCAACACAAACCACTCCGGGATTCTGTGGTTCTATGAAAATTCCCCTTTCCCCACATTTTGGCTTTCTTGGGAGGTGTCCCCTGACTATCCTGTCTGCCCTTCTCTCTCCCAGCAACAGTTCTACCAGGATGTGCCTTCAACACTGTTTTATGGCTCTTCCAGCATTCCTGCTCCTGCAGAGCTCCCCCAGGCTCCCGCACCCCTCCAGGATGCTGGCCCAGCTGGTGGGTGCTGCTGAAGTTTCCTTGAGCACCCTGTGAGACTTTTAAAATTGGAATCTTGCCCAAAAAGAAGGCAATTATTCTGTCAAACCAGCCCTGACTGTATCTTATTCTTGTAGTTGTCTCTTGATTAACTTCCACAGCACCTGCTCTGTTCCATTTCCTTGGTGTTGGACTGACAAGTCTATAATGATCTGGGCCATCTCATGTGTTCTGTGCTGCAATTCTGATTCCTTTCCTCTCACCGGGAGCCAGACATCCACAGCAGGATTTTGAGTCAGCTCTTACAAAACCCTCTGAACGTTACATTATAAATATCTATAGATCTTCTTCCATGCGAGATGCAACATTGCTTGGTTCTAAACAAATGCCATCTAAAACGATTATAAAACCTGGTGATAATTTTTGTGAGAGATGTTACTGTATTTTTGCCAAATCTGACAAGAGTTTCCCAGAGAGAGACCACCTGACACTGGAGGAGCACTATGAGCCATCGCACACCTGATCCATATCTTTAGCTGAGGGACAACGAAATGTTTAAATCTGTCTGGGAAACACAGGCTGGGGAGCAGGCAGGGTTTGCGCTGCTGGGATGTTGATGGGTTTGACCTCAGCTGCTTCACCCACTGCACAGCCTTAACATTTGTTTAGCGCTACCCGTGTCGATCGAACTCGACCAGATTTGAACTTTGAAGGAGTTAATTGCTTTTCCCAATTCTGTGGTAGCTATCGCTGCGATCTAATAGAAAACTGAACTTAATTAGGCTTGTTCCACTGAGATTAAGAAGGTCTTTCCCACCTATCGTATTCAGGGCTTAATGAAGTGTGGATGTGAGTGTCTTTGTTAAAGTGCTCACAGCAGCCTCTGCTCCCCACAGCAGCACACAGCTGTGCAGTTTGCAGAGCAGCCTCTCTGCTGGCCGCCCGTTCAGATGTGCCAGTGCCCTTCAGTGTTGGCTGATGTGAAGTTTGACAGCATCCAGCTCTGCTCCTGGACACACATCGGAGACGGTTTCATGCTCTAAGTCACGCTCTTGGCAATTCAGTGAAGGAACAGAGGAGGTTCAGGTTTTAATTACAAACGTATCAAACAGCAAAAACACTTCACTTGTGTTGGCTTTACCTGAATCTTGCTAAGAATTTGCAGAAAACATCTTACAGAAATAAAATGTTTTGACAGGAATGTATCTAATCACCCTCACCTAAAGAAAAAAATTAGTATTTATTTCAGTGTTTATATCTGTACAGGTAAATATTGCTTCCAAATCTGTCACTACAGGCCCATCTGACTAAGCAGATGTAGGTGCCAGTTCCTGGTGGGTAGAATTTCCACCTGAGCCTGACAAGTTTAGGAAAATCAGGCTGTAATATTCATTTGAAGTCTGGCCTGCCCTACAGAGCTTCAGGAGTTATTCAGAAGAGAGATGGAGTCTGCTCAGCACCGGGTCACTTCTGGATGCAGCGCAGGGAGGCAGGAGGCTCCCGGAATTTCCCAGCTGCTAATTAAATCCCAGAGGATTTAGAGAAAATTGTGGAGAGCAGAAAAGATGAAAGAGAAAGCCAAATGAAGCGCTTCAGCATGTGTTCAAGAAACCCTTTAAAAAGGAGATTTAAATTTAAAAAGTGTCTGTAAATAGCCTTTGTGCTGAACGATTCACAAGGTCTAAGAACACAAATACCTCGATTGCCCATTTTAGCTGTAAAAAAGGTCAGTTCTCTCCTCTTTGAAGGACCGGGTGAAGCACAAGCTCCTTGGGAAGGAGGAAGTCCTGCAGTGCCAGTACCTGAACACTCATCACCCCTGGCTGGGTTTTCTTTTCACTGCTAATTCCGAACCCGGGCTGAAAAGGGTAAGTTTTACTCAGATGCCGTTGAAAGCAGCAGTGACTTGCATCCAGCCACGAGAAAAGCAGTGTTTAAACCGGGAGTGAGAGTGCCCAGGACGTGGCCGCTGGAAGGTGTGCGGGAGAAAGCCCGGGAGATCTGTGCCAATTCTGCCTTAATTGCATCCGAGCCGTACAGCGCACTGCGAGCTCCTGCAGAACCCAGGCGGCTTCTGGAGCCTTCTGCTGTCCTAAGAGAACAGTGTGGGTTCTTCCTCCCTTCCCTGTCTCCCTAAAAGCAATCTCAGGACCGGTGTGAACCCGCAGCCAGTGACCAGCTATGCCAGCGTAATGCAAATCCAAAAGAGCAGTAACAGAAACCTCTTAGTGCCTATTAATTAATTATTAACCTATTAAGGCTGTGCCATGGCAGGAATGATGCATTTGTTTCTCTGAACCCCCCTGCAGCCCTTCACTCTCCTGAAGTCAGCCATCTCCTTCCTCACACTGCTCAAAAATGTTATTTGTTGTTCGGTGTGCCCAGCCTGCCTGCTGTGAGACCCTGGCTGGCAGCCCCTGGGCCGGGACCCTGCCCTGCCCGTGCCCTGCCCGGGAATCACAGACTGCCTTGGCTGGGAAGGGACCTTAAAGCCCACCCGGTGCCACCCCTGCCATGGCAGGGACACCTCCCACTGTCCCAGGCTGCTCCAAGCCCCAATGTCCAGCCTGGCCTTGGGCACTGCCAGGGATCCAGGGGCAGCCACAGCTGCTCTGGGCACCCTGTGCCAGGGCCTGCCCACCCTCCCAGGGAACAATTCCTTCCCCAAATCCCATCCATCCCTGCCCTCCTTCAGCCCATGCCTGTTTCCATGACCCAGCCCGGGCTGTCCCCACCTCCCTCCTCCGTCAGCCCTGAAGTGTCCGGCCGGTGTGAGCTCATTGCCGCTGCCCCCGCTCCCAGTTTGTCTGCAGCGACCAAACCCACACTGGGATCCTGCTGGAAGTAAATCCTCCCGCTTGGAGAAGCAATGTGACAGCAACGCTCGCTGCCTCCAAGTACACACACCCCTCATTGCAAAGGTAAGAATGATGATTTTCTGTTTAAAATGCCTTTTTCTTCTGTGTTTCAAAGGCAACTAACAGTGAAAAAGTACTCGGAAGACAAGAGAATAAATTGATATTTAAGACCTTCATATTGAAAACCAAATCTTAACTCCACTGCAGGTGATATTTTTATTTATCGTTAGTGGGCTGTTTGCATTTACTACAAACTGTAAAAACAGAAGAATAGTTAGAGTCAACACTGGGTAAAACCCCTGCACTCTTGCTTTTACTGAGACTTCCTCTACACATATTCAGTTCAGGGTAATGTGATTTAGTGACAAATTAAAAATAAATTAGGGTATTCCCTCTCATTAATGTTTTTACTGAAATGTTCAGTATATTTATAATTTGCTTGCACAATTATTAGGACAGTTTCTGAAATGAATACCAAACAGGGAGGCAGTGATAAAGAGTTGAGCATATTGAAGCACTTTGAATGAAAGGGGAGACCTGAGAGCCCCTTGCAGGGCCTAAAGGGGCTCCAGGAGAGCTGGCGAGGGACTGGGGACAAGGACTGGAGGGACAGGACACAGGGAATGGCTTCCCACTGCCAGAGGGCAGGGACGGAGGGGATGTTGGGAAGGAATTCCTGGCTGGGAGGGTGGGGAGGCCCTGGCACAGGTTCCCAGAGCAGCTGTGGCTGCCCCTGGATCCCTGGAAGTGCCCAAGGCCAGGCTGGACATTGGGGCTTGGAGCAGCCTGGGACAGTCTGTTGGGGAGGTCTTGAAGGTCCCTTCCAAACCGTTCTTGGGTTCTGTGATTTCCCAGGATGTCAAACAGATCCCTCCCTGGTCCCTGCCCTTGGGGCAGGCAGATTGCACCGGGCAGCTCCCAAAGAACAGCACGTGGATGAAATCTCAAGAGCTGCTCCCGGCTCAGTGGCTGTCCAGGCTGGCAGGGCCACGTGAAGGTTGCACAGTCCTCTCACACCGACACCACGGCCTCGAGGCTCCCAATTATCACATGGACTCATAATGAATGGAAAAATCCATGGCCTGCGCAGCCAGGACACTGAGTCCCGTGCCCAGGGGCTCCAGGGAAGCAGCACCCTGCTACAGAAACCCATGGCCCCGAGGAGGCAGATCCGCAGGGCAGCGAGGGCTGCCTTTGGAAGCCAATGATCGGTGCTGGCTGTGGCGGTGGAGCTCGACAGATCGGCCTCCCCGCTCCTGCAGGGCGAGCTGCAGGGACATCTCCTGGGAACAGAAGCTCCACCACTCCTCTCCCATTTCATCTTCTTAAATTCATGCCAAATACACTATCGCTTCCTACTGAACTTAAGAAACTGAGAAACAGCTCAGAAAATTTTTGTGGCAAAAGGAATTTCACATCAGCACACCCAGAACCCCCGAGCCCCTCCCTAAGCAGCTCAGAATCTCCTCTGAGGATATTGATGCAGGAATGGAGTTGTCCCTGCGAGGGAGCACACACCGGCCCCCTGAGGGACGGTGCCACTGGTGTGTCACTGCTTGTGCTCCAGACGGGCAGCCTGCTTCGGGAGCTGGGGCCACGGTCACCTGAGCTTAGAGCACATCCAAGAGGCAATGCAGAAATGCAGGCGGTGACCCGAGGCACACAGGGTTACCTGTGTCTGCCTTTGGAGCAGGGAACAGCTGGTGGCCCCCCAGGCAGGGCTGCCTCTGCTGAGCCATGTCCTGGCCTGTGGGAACATCCCCCGGGGGGGTTGAGAAGTCACAAGGGACCATCCCCACCCGGTGCCACCGCCCTGTGCCAGTGCCTGCCGGTGGCTGTCCTGCTCTGTGGCAGGGCCAGCCGAGCCATTCCCAGGGGGTTCCTGGGGTCTCCTCCCCACCTGGGTTACCTGCACTGGGTCACCCAGGGCTCCCTCCCAGCCTTGTCCTGAGGCTCTGACGTGTCCCACGAGCATCCCCATGGGTGCTGACAGCTCGCGGAGGTGGCCCTCTGTCCGGTTCAGTCTGTCCATCCAGCTCCATCTGCTCTCCTGCTCCCCAGCCCCCAGCGCTGCATTGGCGGCTGGCTCCTGCATGGCCCTGCGGCTCCTCACGGGAGCTTGTGCTCTGGGGACACCAGAGCCAGAGACATCGTTGGAAATGTGTCACATTGCCCTTCGTTTACTGATTCCTACTCCTATTCCTCCTCTTGCTTTGATGGGGAAGAGGCTTTTAATCAATTTAAGTGGGGCTCTCTAAGGGCTGATAGAATATTAGACTATGGAAACCGGCTGATAAAGTGCATTTCAGTGTGTAACTGTGGTGTGTGCCCGGCACAGCTCTGAATGTCAGAGGCCGTGGCAGAGCACTGGATCTCCCCCTCTGTAATGTGGAGTAAAAATGCCTTCAGTCCTTGGGGCTTAAAATCCCATCTCCTCCTGCAAGGCCACGCGTAGCTCGGGGCAATCCTTCTCCTGTCTCTCCAGAGATGGGCCCATTACTACAGTGCTTGAGCAAGCGTTTATGGTGAAAAAGAGCACAGTATAAAACTAAAAGGTTAAAAAATAGCCACAGGGTTTAATCTCCTTGTAAAGGTGAAGATCATGTATGTTTTACCTCTGTCTTATACTTTGTTTAAGGATAAGCCTGCATGGATGAGGTTATAAAGCATGAAAAAGCATTTCTAAGAAACACTGATTTAAAAAGTGTTGGCAAAATGTGTAAGTGAGCAAACAATCCTGTATGGCATATTGCATGACATAGCTATTAAGAAGAAGAGAAAACGTGACATAATCTATGTAATCTATGAAAATAATATTTTCATAGACAGATTCTTTCACACGGAAATAATAATAGCAAAACCGCACATTTACATTTTATTTGCAGATTTTTGTATATAGGCTGTTGGTGAATTATTGCGACTATTACATTTAATATGAATCCTTACAATCAGTGAAAAGTGAGGACAAAAAGCCACTGCTACTGTACAGCAAGTCAGAATATCGCTGTAATTCATCCTGGAAGCCTGAAGACAAGATTTTTATTTCCCTGCCCAAGGAGGGTGATGTTGGTCCCACAGTTTGCTCACGGCCAGGGGATCCCCTGTGCAGGGGTCTGTGGGGGCTTGGCTGATGCAGCAGAGGGAAGAGCCCCAGTGCCTTGTGCACGGCACCGTGGGGTGGGTGCAAGAGTCTCCGAAAGGGCTGCGGTGTGGGGGACTGATCCTCACCGAAAATGGTGGAAAATGGGTTCGTGGTGAGCAGCACAGGCACCGCTGGGGAAGGAGCTTGGTCAGCTCTGGTCTGGCCATACCCAAGGGCAGGGAGGGTGAGCAGGGTGATTTCACTCTTTGATTTGCTGTAATAGCCTCCAAATATCCCCTGAGACCAGGAGGAGACGAAGAATTGGAAGTAGTTAAGAGACAACCTGAGGCAGCAACATTCCTCTGCCTGCCAACAGATCTGCTCCCCGTCTGCCACTCGTAGGCAGCGGCCCTGCAGCAGCGCCCTCGGCTCAGCTCTGTCCCCAGGTCCCCATCCTCCTCCTATCCCATCCCACAGGCCACACTGCCTCTGCTCTGCCGCCCACAGCCTCCCGTCCTGCAGGGGAACAGAGAGGAGAACTGTTCCAGGGGTGTAAACTCAGCGCTCAGTCATACCCAGAGACGAAGTCGGAGGATGCGGGGAGCTGAGCCTGTTGGTGCTTGTGGGCATGTCTAAGGATCTGTGCAAAAGCAGTAGGTGGGGCAGGGGGATTCACAGCCACTGGTATAAAAAGAAGAAAAAAGCAGAAAGTCCTCAGAGGAATACTTGGAATCTCTTTTAAGGACAGTGTAGGGGCTCGGGCAGCTGGGGCTAGTGTTTGCAGGAGCACCTCTGCCTTAGGGCTACTGGGGCAGGTAACGCTGAGCTCACTGTGCTGGACTTCATTTCATCATTAGGAAATACCAGGAATATTACATTGGAAATGCCAAGGATTACCAACCCACCCCCCTTCAAACATAGCCGAGTGGAAGCAGGATTTCTCCCCCTTATTTGTACAATAACGAGAGGAAGAAGCCGTGCACTCGCACACCGGATGGGCACATCGGAGTGTCTGCCCCAGTCTCTCTGGCTGCCAATCTGGGAGTGTGTGATCCTGGCCCCTCTCTTGGACACCCAGCTCTGGCCACAGGACGCAGAGCATCGTGATGTGGCTGAGTGAAGGCTGGCAGAGCAATCTCAGCTGATGATTTAGCAAGTGGCACTCCCAGATGGGTTGGAGAGGACTTTACGATGCTTCTGACAAACTGTAAAGCTTTGTTTACCTGCCCTGCAGAAAAGTGAAGTAATGGGGCAATTTTTATTTTACTTTTGCTGTCATTATTTTATTTGCAGTGCTGGAGTTGAGGGGCTGGATTTATGGGAACAGCCTATGAAGCTCTGGGCTCCCAGCAGCAGCTTCTGAGGCTGTGCTGCAGCTCCGAGTGCTGGGCAGAGGCGCTGCTTCCATGGGGGTTTGGCATAACTTTCCTCTAACCCAAGAGCAAGTTGTTAGGCCACTGGTTCAGATACAAAAAGTATTGGTATCTCCTGGGACACAATTCTTTGCTAGATATACAGCTTGTACCATCAATTAAGTGATTTCCTTGTTTAGGTCTTGTTGTGAAATGTCCTCAACCGTGAAATGGCTTTTCCCAGAGAAAGATTTGTGTCCGATTAAAGACACCAATACTCTCAGTGGGCAACAAATTAACTTGGGAGGCTTCTCTGGGGGGTGGGGCCCTGGGAGCATGGTGTCTCCAGAAGGAATTGTCCTTGATCCAGAGAACAGCTCAGGTTAACATCTGTGAGAATGTGGTGCTCCACAGGGCAGCACCCCAGGAAGGGCAGGAGCTCCAACACCCACTGCAACCTATGTTGGAAAACCAGGCACTGGGCAGGAGGAAGGACAAGGCGTGGGAGCAGAGCAAGGTGTGCCTGGCAGCACCTGCTTCCCTGTGCGTTGCTGGCAGAGAATTTGGGAGGTGCTGGCGAAGGGTGGTGCTGGAGCACAGGGGCTGTGCCGGCTGTGGTGCATGGATGGGAGGGAAAGGCCTGGCAGTGCGCGTGTGGGGACACCTCAGTGCCCACCAGCCGCAGCACCCAGCTCCCCGCAGGTCCCTCTGCCACCCATCCCAGCCCTGGCTGTGCTTGTCCTCTTGCCCAGTGCTGCCTGCAGGTGCCAAAACACAGCTACAGCAGCCAGCGGTGTCTGCGTTTGCATCCAAGGACAATCTGCCCGCCAGCCTCATTGCAGACCAAGAGCAGAAGAGGTGGAAGTCCCTGTGGTTTTGGTCAGAGGGGCTCTGGAGCTCCACAGGCTGAGAGCAGCAGTGGCAGTGCTGTACGCCGGTGTGTGTGTGGCATCGCCCCATCCCCGCACCGAGCACAGGATCAGGGACACCCCGGCTTCCCCAGCGCCCGGGGAGGGAGGCGATGGTGCCTTTGTCCCCGTGTCCTTGTGCCGGAGGTGGTTACCAGGGTCTGCTTCCAGAGAAAGTGCCTGTCAGCAGCCCCGCTGTCACTCACTGTGTCCCCGTGCCCCGTGTGGTCCTAATTGGTTTCACAGGTACCTCTCACAAAATTACCTGTCACCGACACTGGCAGTAAAAATGGCCAAAACCTTTGCAGGTAGAAGGAGCATGATGGATTGCCAGCTTCCCTGGGCCGCATACTTACCCAAAGGATGTGCATTTCCTGGCGATTTACAACAATTATGCTTGCCAGCAACCTACATTTTCCATGAGTTCTGACTCCTGCCCTGAGTGGAAGAGGCAGTGAGATTTCATTCTAAAATGAAATCATTTCTCAGTGTAGTCTTGACACACGTGAGTGATGTGTGTGTGCTGGACAGATGCCCCTGCACCCATTTCCAGCCTCACCATCGGGGTCATCTCCGCCCTCTGTGCTGGGAGTTGGGAAGGGGAGCATCCTGCCGCTGGTGCAGCCGTGGTTGTGTTTTGGCAGAGAGGCTGAGGCGGTTGGTAAGGGGGACAAGCCGGACCTCGGCACTGGGACAGCCTGGGGACAGACCCATCCTCGGCACTGAGTGGTCCCCGGGGCTCTGCCGGCTGCTTTCCAGTTCCCTGCTGCCACTGGAAACTGCCCCACCTTGTTCTGGAAAGTGATGTGTCCTTTGGTGTGAGGGCCTGGGAAATGCTCTCTTGGAAGGGGTAAGGGGAGGAAGTAAAAAGAAAGCAAAGTGACGCTGCAGTTGTGAGCCTTGAGCCGTTCTGGAAAGGGAAATAAAAGCCAGGATGAACATTCCTGGGCTGGTAATGGCACTCCCACAGAGAGGGGAGTCTCCAGCAGTGCAGAAAGAATGGTGGGGAGAGACCCTCAGTCGAGGAAATTGATTTGGTAATTTTCAATCAGTGCTACAGGCTCTCAGCACAACCACACTTGTTTCTTTCAAAATCATCAGCTAGACAATTATAGAATTTAACACAACCCTACAAATGTTTGGGTGACGCTCCAATTGCAAGGAATCAGGAATTTTTATTTGTTTATTTGTTTGGTTTCTTATTTATTACTGCACTACCTCTCTCTCTCTTTGAGTCAGGGGAGCCAGATGGCAGCACTTAGAGAAAGTCAACAGCGGCACTTTGGGGAAATAAAGTGTGTTCATTTAAAAATAAATAAATAATCCGTGCAGTCCATTAACCGGAGCTCAAGGCAAACAGCCTTAATGGTTTTCTTAGTTAAAAGGAAAAGACCTTTCTGGAGTCCTGGCAGATTCTGGGTCACACCTGCTGGGGCCACACAGTTCTCACCCCATTTCCCAGCCTCTGAGTGCACCCAGAACACCCACAAGAGTGACCTAACCTCCTGGACACGTGGGTCTGCAGGGAGGCGTTCCCTGGGTCTGAGCTAGCACCAGTGGGGAGGTGGTGTGGCTAAGACAGAGGAGGAAGACAGTGGTGGTAATTAATAAAACAAATAATTAGGTACCTACATACATAAATAAACAACCTTCCCTGAGTCTGTATGGAACCCCGAAGTATGTGCATGGAGACCAAAATCTTGGATGTTTGGCCAAGGTGAAAGCTCCATTCAGAAAGATTATGATCCTTCTCCTCTCTCAGGGCACAAAATGTTTTGTTTGGCAGATGCCGCACTGCTGCAATCCCTCCACACTGTTGGGAGCAAAGCACAGCAGGGAGCAAGAAGAAAACCCCGTCGGCCAGACCTTCTTTCTTCTGAAGCCCATTTGTACAAGAGCAGTGGATGGAGACTTTCTCCCTGAAGCACCTGCTGAAGGAACAGCTCTCCGTGGGTCACCTGCTCCTCCCTGACCTGCCAGCTTCCTACAGGATTCCAGCATCCCACAGGATTCCACCTGGCTTTACACCACACACCCAGCACACCTGAATGTCTCTGGGTTAGACACCAGGAGAGGAGGGTGATGGGGCCGCAGTGAGGAGCTTCCACTGCTTGTGGGCAGAGGCTCTGTGCTGGAGGACCTGGTGCATGGAGCTACATGGAGCCATTTTCCCAGAGCTGAGGACCAGCACATGAAAGACACGATGAGGGGCTGAGGAGGAAAATGAGCAGGGGAGGTTTCAGAGAGTTAAATTCATTAAACTTGAAAATAATACTATCCATGATAATAAACATTTTGGAAAAGCCAGATGGTGTGGTTTGAAGGAGACATCAAAAAACTCCAATTTGAATGCTCAGGTGAAAGAAGTTTTCACTATGTATGGAGTTTTGCAGAAGTCTTGATTTTTACATTGATGCAGTTCACTCCCGCATCCTTTATTTTTTGTAGCAATAATTTCATTCTCATTCAAAATGAAAACTGCTGAGTTTGAAGCCCCTGGTGACCCAAAGGCCATTGCCTTCTCCCAGACGGACACAGTGGGGATGTGTTTGTTGCCAGAGTTGCTATGGCTGTGTCATGCTGTGATGGTTTCACCCACGAGCCTTCACCCCTGGGGGCTCTGAGGAGGATCCCCCAAGGAGGGCAGAGCTGTGCCTGCAGTACAGGGGCCGGGAGAGAAAGAGGAATAGCAGCAGGGATCTGTGCAGATTCACTCTGAGATGTTTTCCTGCAACCACATTCTGCCTCAAGTTCCTCAGAAACTTCTTTCTCCCAATGCCAATGGATGTGTTTTCTGTTCTGCCCAATGACTTTTAATGTGTCATTGAACTTACTTTTATAATGAATATTATGTGGTTTAAACATTTCGCTGTCTCACGTCTTCCTCTGAACGTTTGTAGAGATTTTGCTCTTGTTTCTGCGGAGAGGTCTGATTTCCCATGGATAATGTCTCTTCTGATTCTCCTTTATATTTTCATTTTATGCCACTGTGAGAATCAAGTGCTTTTGCTGTTAATATGAACCTGTCAGTAGACTTTCCCAAGACTGATTAATTAATAACTGAGCTGGCTAGATGGATTAAATAAATTGAGCACCATCACCCTGCCAAAGCCAGAACTCTCAATAAAATTCACAGGAATTCCAAAGGTGGTAATTTTCATTTGTGTGTCTTTGCTTCCAGCCATGCCCTAGGTGTGACCCTGAAGGAGCCATGGCAGAGCTCCTCAGGAGAGATTTCCAGGCTGCCAGTGGAGCGTCAACAGGTCCTCCAGAAAAAAACCAGAAAGAAATCCTCTGTGGGTGCTTGAGCAAACCCAACACAAGCCTCCCCTGAGCCTTGCTCTTCTCAAACCGTGGCGGGGATTTTCTCGGTGAGAAGAGCCCAAGCCAGCTGTGTCCCGGGAAGGACACCTGCTGCCCCGTGGGGTGCTCGCTCCCAGGGGGATTCCCGTGAGCCGGGGGGTCAGCACGGTGAGCTCCGGGCTCGGCGTTCCTGCTGAGCCGTGGTCTGGAGTGGGGCAATGAAGGGTGAACGGCTTCCTGAGGGTGTTCTGAGCTGGATCAGCTCCACGGCACACCGCAGGAACAAGGTGGGCCTGGGACCCCAGAGCTGGGCAGGAGGAGGGAGGAGAGGGGTTGGGACAGCCCGGGCAGGCTGGGACAGCTGCTGCGCTGGTGCCACCGTGCCCGGCTCAGTCCCTGAGAGCTGGCACCAAGAGGGACATCTGCCATCAGAGCTGCCAGCCTCCGGGAGAATGACTGGTGCTCCTTCAGGGACCTTCCCCTCCCAGGCTCGGTTTAACACTTCCCTGCCAAGCCTTACGTGCCTCCAGCTCACTTCACCACATGTTTAACATGAGTTCAGGCAGAAAGATGTTGAGCTGGAAAGCTCAGCCGTGTTTCCCAGCTGTTTCAGTTGGTCTAATGAAGAACGTTACCTTGTCCTACAGAGCTGCGCCTTTGCTGGCCCCAGTCCATCACAGCAGAAGGAAGGATACTGCTGAGGACATCTGAAACCAGAGCACTTTCCAAAGAAGCTCCTTGCTCTTCTGGTTTTCAGTCTTGGGCAGCAAGTAACAAGCAGCAGGTCAAGGGATAATGGCCTCAAATTGCGCTGGGAGAGGTTTTGGTGGGATACCAGGGAAAATTTCCTCAGTGGAAGAGTTGCCCAGCCCTGGCACAGCTGCCCAGGGCAGGGGTAGAGTCCCCATCCCTGGAGGGGTTTAAAAGCCGTGTGGATGTGGCACTTAGGGACATGGGTTCGTGGTGGCCTTGGCAGTGCTAGGGGATGGTCTTAAAAGGTCTTTTCCAACCTAAACATTTCTCTGATTCTGTGGTTCAACCCTGCCCACACCACCCCTGCCATTGCCAGCAGCTGTCACCCACACTCTGCTCCTGGGAAACATCAGAGGCACTGAAGACATCCAGCACTTCTCTCTCATACACATAAAAATATTTCTTCCTCTTCCAATAGCAAAATTAAAGAAAATCAAGTTTCTGTGAAAACCTCACAAAGAGAAAGATGAAAATCACAGAAAACTCATTAGAAAACACATTAGAAAACAAATCTTATTCAGCCTCATCTGCATTTAACATTTTAAACTTGGTATTTTTAATATGCTTAAGGGCACAGTTCATTTAGATTTAAGGTAAACACTTCGCTAAATATCAAACATTAATAGAATTTTTGTAAAAATATTGGTTTGATGCTACTTGCAGAGTATGGTTTTTTATAGATAGAGGTGCAAGCCTTGATATGCATAATTACTCTGCAGAAAGTTTTAAATTATGAAGCAATTGAAAAAAATGCATCAAGTTAAATAATTATATGTAAAATAAAATTAAAGAAATGAATGGTTCATTATATCTTTTAAAAGCTTTTCTTTTTCCTCCAGGAATGAACGTGTTTGATCTTATCTGCACCCTGGTAGGAATAAAGTGCTCTTGCTCTAGTCTGTGACACATGGCTTCTCTTCCAGCTCCACAAATCTCCATGAGGGAGCTGTGGAAGGGGGTGTTTATAACACCAAGGTTGGATTTAAGGAGTGTGTGTGTGTGAGCTGCTTCCCCTGCGAGTGAGCTTTAAATCTCCTGTGATCACACAGAAAACTCCAACCCACTTTGCCATATTTCTGCTATAAATGGGAACCAATTCATCCCTGCAAGCTTATTCCTTCTTCTCTCAAACCAAACAGCCATGACTAGAGGGTAAAAAAAGCCCAACGCGGTGCCACCAGCGAGTGAAAAGAGGAGTGTGAGGGGCATTGGGGTCAGGAGATGCTTCCTGCACGCTTGGCCATCATTCACTGCCTGACTCAGTCACTGACATTCAAGTTTACAAAGAGGAGAGCATCAGTGCTGCAGGCAGGAAGCTGCAGAAATGTTCAAACGACCATCTCAGGAGGAGAGTTTAGGAAATAATCTTGTGCAATTAAAAAACCAAAAAAAATCTTCCAAGCGACAATGAAAGTTGCCTGTGGAAAATCAGAGTTTTCTTCCTTTTTATAGCAGAAGAGGAAGCTGGAAGCACTGGAGTTGTGGTCACTTGAAGTGACTTTGATATCCAGCCTGCTCTCAGTGGGACATTGGCTTGGAGACCCCACAAGTCCCCTCCTTCCTACACTATTCCCCTGTGGCTACGTGCCTGTCCATCCCAGCAAGGCCGAGGCGAGGGCAGGATCTCAGCAGGGATCTTGCTGGGCCTTTTTCAGGTGCAGCTGGGCAGGGTGCTGGGGCTATCCCATCTAGACCACGCTGTGGCCAGGGAAGGCTGGGCCAGATGACCTCTGAGGTCCCTTCCAGCCTGGGACTCTGTGGTTCTCTGGTCTCTTGAGCAACAGCAACATCAGTTCCAATTTCATGTTCTGGTTCTTCTGGAGTGAGAAGCAGAGAACTTTTTTGGGAGCTGAAGGTTTCAGTCTCTTAAAATCCAGAGATTATTTGGAAATAAAAAACTAAAAGTGTTTCTTGCTTCTGTCATAATAGACAATAAAATTTCAGGTTCTTTCATCCTGTGAGCTCTGCTGTATTTGCTGTTATTGTAGCCAATCATGTGGACAATGATCAGTCTGATAAGTATTAGCATTTCTTTGGGAAAAAGATGGCTTTAATAATCAGTTATCTGCAGATTTTAGTGTTCTCTGTACTCAACCCCCCAACCTTTTTAGGGGCCCTTCTCCTGGACACTCCATTTCCTGCCCTGAGGTCTGTCCCTGCTCCATGCCCACACTGGCACAGAAACCACGTGTCTCTCATCTGGCTTTTTTTCCCAGCCCCATGTGACAATCCTCTTGCATGTTTTGTCTAGCCAAGAAAACTTGTTTTACTGAAAAGTTTTAAATCTCTTCTTGCAGGGACCTTTTAAGATGAACTAAATAATTGTGCTTTGCCGATGTTTCTGCCAGTTAATCAGTAAAAATCTGCTGTGTGTATGTTATCTCTCCATCTTTTCTTTCTGCTTTGCATCCGGTCCTCCTGCAGAGCTGCACAGGAGGGAATTCTCCGTTCCCAGGAGCTCTGAGCCGCTGCAAGGACACACACCCAGGTCTGCTGGCTCACTGCACCCCCGGGATGCAATCCCCACTCTTCCTCCAGCTTCGCTCTGCAGCGCGGATGGAGTAAGGGCAGTATTTGATGTCTGGAGACAAACACAGCCAAGGAAGCTGAGAGCAGGATGGACACTGGACACCCATGGATCTCTGTGCAGCCAGTGCTGTTGGGATTTGCTGCTGCAGTTCTCGCCTGCAGTAACACTTCTGCAAGTGTTGCTTTTGAGCCATGCTGGTGATGAGATTCCTTTGGTTCATCTTCTTTCTCCTGGTTTGTTCTGAGGACAGTGGTGTCCTTCATGGGCTGGAGGGTCCCTCCCGGCTCCTCTCTGTTGTGCGTCCCCACCCCCTCCTCACCAGAGCCAGGCCAGTGCAGGGGATCTGGCCAAAGCTCATAATGAGCTCCCACCCCAGCGTGATTTTCTGCTCCTGAGGGTGGGCTGGGAGTTCTGTCTTTGTCACCATCTTTATTGCATTTAATTCATTTCTGATGCTGCTCCTGTGCCGTGCACACCCGGCACTGATCCGTCCATGCATGCGGTGCCTGAACCCTTCACTCAGGCTTGGCAGGTCTGGGTCAGAGTCTGCTCTGCCACGGCTGCTCAAGCAATGTGCTGAGTCCTATCAGCCGCTGCTATCGGTGTGCTGAGCCCCATCAGCCGCTGCTATCGGTGTGCTGAGCCCTATCAGCCGCTGCTATCAATGTGCTGAGTCCTATCAGCAGCTGCTATCGGTGTGCTGAGCGCTATCAGCCGCTGCTATCGGTGTGCTGAGCCCTATCAGCCACTGCTATCAATGTGCTGAGCCCCATCAGCCGCTGCTATCGGTGTGCTGAGCCCCATCAGCCGGCGCTGCTCGTGGAGGATCTCCCTGGAGCACCGCACAGCCCTCACAGGCCGTCCTCCCGCAGTGCTGTGTCCCAGCTCCAGCTCCCACGTCTCTGCAAATACGGAGCTGTCTTTGCCCGTAGGACCTGCAGGGCTCAGTTCTGTGTCTGAGCAAAGAGCTGGGTGGGTGCTGCAGGTTTCAGGTGGTGTGGTGGGCCTGCAGGGCTCCAGCAGCATTGCCCCAGGTAGATCGGGAAGCCCAGGAATCTCCCTGTTCCATCCCGCCCCCTTTAGCCCAGCGGAGGACAGCCCTGGTGCTGACACCCCGTGTGCCACCTGCCCTCCCCTCCTGTGCCAGCGCCGTGTGCTCGGGGCTGTCCCCCATCCCTGTCCCGGTGCCTGCTGCCACACCCCGCCTCTGGCAGTGGGTGCCTCTCTGGGGGCACTTCTGCAGGGGGGACCTGGGCTGCTTTCCCAGGGGTGCTGAGGTGTTGTGACTTCACTTACACTTCAGCTGTGCCACTGCCTTTCCCCACCGGCTTTACATTATCAGCTGGACCAGTTTCCCAGTGTTTCTTTGGAATTTGATGCTATTAAGTGTTGATCCATCAATGTTTCATCTGTATCTGTAAAAGCTGCTTTAGGTATCGACTGTCCCTGGGTTACTCACTTGGTGCTTATCTCAGTAAATCCTTCACTTGTGCCATGGAAATAAAAAACTTTGATATTTATATGAAAATACTTTTGTTTAGAAAACAATTGCGATTTACAGCTCAAACAGGCTTTCTTGATTCCTATTTAAATTTATGACTCCTTTCTAGAAGTGCCTTCTGGGGACATTTCTGTCTCTTTCAGTGCATCTTCATGCTCTGAATACGTAATTTAGTACGAGATCCTTCTCAACGATATCCCCCCAGCAGCTGGGGAGTTGAAGATGCTTGCAAAGATTTGAGTTTGAAATGTTTAACTGTCATTAATTTGCAGATTACAGTCAGAGAGCTTTGTAGATTGTAATGTGTGATGCAATTACACTCTCCTAATGTAATATATCTAATTTTTTGAATGGATGATTTGTTTTCATATTTCCAGTTCTCAAAGACAAAGAGATTTATAATCCAAAATGCTAACTCAGGTGGGATAATTTACTGCTATGTTTACAGTGGGAACATCCTCTGCCCAGACTTTCCTGTTTGCTGGATTTCACTTGGTCAAGCAGAGAGAATGAGATGCTGTGTTAGCAGGGTATTTTATTATTTAGAGGCACAGCCCTATCTCTGCATGCAGGAACACTTTAATATCACAGACTGGTTTGTGTTGGAAGGGACCTCAAAGACCATTCATTTCCAGCCTCTGCCAATGCACACATTGCATCAACCTCTCTGCTACAGACAGCAAACACTTTCACTCTCATTAACTTGCATAAAATAAAAAAATGCCAAATGTCTTACATTTAAGAACTGTACTTCAAACTGCCAGATGTGGCTGCACTAAGAGCTCAGAGCGTGACCAGTGCTGCTGGAGAGCCCCACACAAGTGCAGTGGCTGGGGGTCTCTGGTTCCTAACACGGATGATGCACTGGTTTCTCACCCACCTTGGTGGAGGAATCACTGGCTTTGGTCTGTTGGATCTGATCCCTTCGAGGCATTTGCTCAAACAGGATAAAGACTTGGCTGGGAAGGGATTCACTAACTGGCTGTGATGAGACCATGCCGTGAGCTGGCAGTGAAACCCTTCCAAGGACACATGACTTGTAATTTAGACAAGCACCAGAGCTGAGAACTCAGAAATGCACCATTTCTGAAAGCTTTTATCCTAAAACACTTTCCTTCTTTGACAGAGGGGTTGCCTTGCACTGGAGGTGACTGGGAAGAAGGGAATGGTGTCAGCTGCCTCCCCAGAGACACACGGGATCTTCCAAGCCCTCAGGGAGGCTCAGCCCTTTTTTCTCCTCCTGAGAGTCTTGGGACTGCTGGGTGCAGCTCAATATTAGGCATTCAGGTCTACGTCTGATTTGCATAAGAAGTTCAGAGATAATTCAATAAATGCCGTCACAACCTCAGAAAAACTTGTTGAGGTTTAATTGGATAGAACAATAATTTTATCTGCTGTTCATTGTATTAAATGTTCAAGCAGTGTATTTTTTTTTAGTGGAAGGAATTAATTTTGTAATTATTAGCGTTGGGTTCTTTTGGAATTTCTGAATATATTACCTGCTCTGTTTGTACCTTTTAGCATCACTGTGTGCCAGAGAGTTCTGGGCTCTGTCTGTTGTTCCTGTTGAATCGGGTCTGACACCGTGCTGGGAATCATTATGCCGTTAAAAAAGGGTTAATTGCTCTGTTTGTCTCTCCCGTGGCTGCTGGGGAGGATTCCCTGGCACAAGTGGCTGGAGTGGCGCTGCAGCTGTGACAAACTCCTCTGCACGCCCTTGTCCCGGCGGTGACCCAACCTCGACGGTCGGATTTACGCTTCACCGGCGTTGATTTCGTCCTGGAGCACTGGGATGGCTGTCCCAGGGATGGAGGGTCTGGTGCTGTCCCAGGGATGGTGGGCCCAGTGCTGTCCCAGGGGACGGCATTCCCGGTGCTGTCCCAGGGATGGTGGGCATGGTGCTGTCCCGTGGGTTGGGGGGCCGGGTGCTGTCCCAGCTGCTGGCAGTGCTCCACGAACAGAGTGCTGCTGTGCTGGATGCTCAAACCGATGTGAAAATCCTGATGGGCTGATGGGCACGGCCCTCGCCTGGAAGCGCAGCTGGTGCCTGCTTTTAGAAACGGCTGAGAAGTGAGGCAGAGGAGATCCTCGGTGACCTGCTCAGTGCCTCAGGCCTCCCAGACGTGAGGCTGACTCAACAGAGACACTGCAGTGGGGGATGGTGGATGCTCTTCCCAGGATGTGGAACGACCAAGCTTTTGGGGCTGTCCAGGGTGGAGATTTGGGCACACCAGCACTGGCTGGAGGCATGGGGGGGCTCCTCCTCTCCAATCCCGTGGCACAACAAGCTCTCCTGTTGAACTGGCGCATCTCAATGAGACCTGTTGGAGACAGAGTTCAAAACATCCCTGGAGAAAATGGGAGGAAAAGAGAGGAGCTTTCCTTTCAGCAGCTCAGGGGTCTGCAGGGTTGACACAGAATCAGGGAAGGGACCATCCAGCCCAGCCCCAGGCCCTGCCCAGACCCCCCAACAGCCCCACCCTGGGCATCCCTGGCAGCGCTGTCCAAACGCTCCTGGAGCTCTGGCAGCCTCGGGGCCGTGCCCATTCCCTGGGGAGCCTGGGCAGTGCCCAGCACCTCTGGGGGAGGAACCCTTCCTGATCTCCAGCCTGACCCTCCCTGACACAGGTCCAAGCTGTTTGGGGCAGGTATTTTCAAGAAGGAACTTATGGAGAGGACCAATTCCTCCTTCCTTGGGCACGGCAGGGGCTGGGCTCGCCCCCCCTGGGCCCTCGGCTGTCCCTGGGGCTGGGCTGTGCCCAGCAGACAGCACAGCTCCATCGTTGCTAACCTAGTGCAAGTTAGGATGGGTTACTGTTATTATCATTGCTCTCACACTGTGTGTGGGACCTGTCAGAACAGATGATCTTGCTTATTAATCACCTCATATCCAATATTCTGGAATCATGGCATTTAAGAGATTACCGTTGCACTTAACACATCCTTCCCGTAACATTATTGTGGCTGTGGTAGTCCACAACACTTATTAATGACAACTAATAATGTTTAAATATAATTGGCTAAATATTTTATGCAACAACATTTAAATATTATTAATCAGTATTTTAATACCAAATAATATTTTAAATGTATTCACTGCTACTGCTAATCACCTCAAACCTAAAAGTTGATTTTTCCTTGATGTGGGAGTTTCACCATTTCCAGGTCCAGCAGAAGGAACGACATCGCTGGGGAAGTTCTTCCCTCTGTGAGCTCCATTTTGTTACTGGTTTGTTATTGTTGTGTTATTCTTTCCATCAAATCCCCCTTGGAGGTAAATCACAGCCTCTGACGCACCACTGGGTGCTGAATCTAAAGGTTGTGTGAACAAACACCCCCCGGCACTGGTGCACATTCCTCAGTGCCAGCGACCCCTCGCCCTCTAAACCATTGTAATATTTAACATCACATCATATTTTGGAATGAAAAATCTTGATCTGCTTGGTCAGAAGTCATTATCAATCAGTATTATATTTTTATATTATCTTCTTTTCTTATCCCTGTTGAGCAGAGAAACTATTTCTGAGGCTCGCAGGCCTTCCCAAGGATTTTCAGGGACAAAGCCAGCCAATCCAGGGGACAGGAGCCATTTGCTGAGTGCAGAGAGAAAGGGGAGGCAGCTGCCTAAGCAGAGGGGTTGCAATATCCTCCCTGACAAAGTCTGCATTACACAGCAATAGTATTTCAAATAAAGAGAGATTTAAATAAAAATAAGATGCCCAATGGCAGCAGCTTAGAAAATATAATTTTCATGCAGATGCCTTGTTTTATGACAGAATTTTGAAGTCTATTGGAGGGTTTGTTTCTGTGGCAGAACCTGAGGTACCCACCCACTGCTTTCCCTGGATCTGAATTGGCCCCAGACAGAGGACAAAAGGGCAGGCCATGTTCTCCCCAAATTACACACTTTGCTTTAGTTTTTTCTTCTCTCTTCTACTAAATCTTTTTCCTTCTCCCTCTCCACCTGCTTTTTTCTTCCTTTCCCCACTTCCTTCTCCCCCATTAGCTCAGAGCCCCTCATGCACCAGCTCGTGCTGCTCTTTGGTGCCTTTCCAGGTGTGTTACCCATGGCTCTGCGCCGGAGCTGCGGAGCAGGGGGATCATTAGGGATAAACCTCGGAGAGCAGCACAGAACACACGACACCGTTTGCTGGGGGAATTCGGTGCTGGGCAGAGGCTCTCCCACCCCATGCAGCGACAGGCGCTGCCATCTTCGTGCCAGATGAACGACGTGTCCCTCTCTGCCCTCCCTTCCCAAGGAGCATCCTGTGTCCTGTTCTGCATGGGGGAAGCAGAATCTGTGAGAACACCCCAAAGCTACTTGCCATCACCTGCTGGCTGGCTGAATCATCCTTCCCAGCCCGCCAGCTGGCCGGACACGCAGAGCTCTGCGTGCAGGTTATCTCCTCACGGGCCTGTGAAACCAGAGAGCGTTTTAAGCACAGCTCAGTAAATGCACAGAGCAGTGAAACAGCCACAGATCCAGCTGTTCCAGCTCCCCTCCTGCTGCTGCTCCCGAGAAGTGCTCGCACGCACGCACACTGTCGCTGGTCTGGAGTGGCTGATGTCTGCAGAAAGCCTCCAGGCTCCCTGCATCCAGCTGTGCCCTCCCTTCCCATTAGGAATCCTGCTACTTCTGCCAGCAGCTTTTAGCCATGTTTTTGGCCTGTTTTGCTCTCCCTCCTGCTTCCCTGTGGATCTCCTGCCTGCCGGCAGCGTGAGGAAGCTCCAGCCTGCGCTGTGCAGCATCATTACCATTCCACTGCTGTCCTCAGAGAAGCCAGAGGTTTGGCACGGACACTCCAAACCCATCAGGGCAGTAGAGCTGGAGCCAGGCCCCGTCCCCTCAGCATCCGGCCAGGGGACTGTGCTGCCTCTGAGACAGCAGCCTCGGGCATGGGGACCCCGCTGGGGGCACGGAGGTGGGGGGACAGTGCTGGGGCTGTCCCTGGAGCGCTCTGCCCGTCAGAGACCAGCAAACCCCAGCCCCAGGGCCCCATAGCCCTGGCTGCAGCACACCAGCCCTTCTGTGATGGCTCTCCATCTGAGACCCTCTCCCCCCGGCTGAGAGCAGATGCCTTCATCATGTAAATATTTGCCCCAAATGATCCTGTATTTAAAAAAGAGCCTTTAACTCTTCTGGAGATGTGCCTGCCTCCAGAGCTCCGGCTGCCCAGCCGTGCCTGGGACCCCCAGCAAGTGGAAGCCCGGTGGGCAAAGCCCCTCCGAGGTGAGCAGTCGGTGTGGGAGCTCAGGCTTTACACACTCCTACTGGGTTTTTATTTTTATGCTTCTGATTACAACCATCAATGAAAATAGCACTGATATCACTCGTTTGGAAATATGGAACACGCACAAGAAAATGAATGCAAAATAAGTTTGTTAATATCAGTGTTATTACAATGAATACTTAATTAACTCATCATAGCAGCACTCTCACAGAGAAGTGTTCTCACTGATGATAAAGTGCTAAGTCTCCAAATGAACACCTACGGACCCATGTACGACAGCACAGCAATAAACAAGGAATCAATTGTCTTACATTTATAAAAAGGAACTCTTTCAAATAAGAAAAAATAAATTTAAAAAAAAAATCACAAGCTATTTTTCCTCTGTTTCTGAGCAATCTGGTCTAGTGGAAGGTGTCCCTGCCCATGGCAGGGGGTTGGAATGAGCTAGTCTTTGGGGTCTTTTCCAACCCAAACCAGTCTGTGATTCTGTGATTCTATGATTTAAAATTTTATCTGATGCCATCACATCACCAGCCAAAACCTTGAGAAATTTTGGCACAAGAGAAGGAAACAGAGCCCTTCCAAATATTCTACTTGTCATGTTGCATTTTCATCTGGGCACTATATTTTCATTACTAGCCTTACTGGTGGTCTCTGGTCAGCATTTCACTGCCCTGTGTCGGACTTGGGACTGTTTTCATAGCAAATTTAGTAAATGCTCATACAGAAGATAATTTTACCTGAAATCTAAATTTTACCAGGCAAAATCACAGAGCCTAGTTATAGGGGCAGGAACCACATGGCAAAACAGGTACTGGGGAACAGCTGCTAAACTGGAGGTGTTTCCTGCAGTGCCAGCAGCAGTGGGAGAGGAGAAGGGCTCACCCAGCTGGCAGGGAGAGCAGCCTCCTCTCATGTGCACCTCCAAAGGCTGCAGGAACCCCATGGCAGAGTCATCGCTGGTCCATGGGATCCCAGACCCGGGGAAAACAATGCTAGAAGAAAATAGGTGACTTACCACGTTTCCTTTCGAAAGGAAAAGAAGAAAGTTAAAGTAACCCAAAAGGTGCAAATACCACTAAAATAAAGTAAAAATCCCCTTTTTCTCTGCAGCCAGACTGTGCTGTGTGAAGACAGACATCTCTGGTGGCAGGAGAGGTCTCAGCTGCCTGACAGCCCCAGGCAGTGCAGGGATGGAGCAGCACCTGGCGCTTGGGTGCCAGAGCTCTCCAGGGCTGACAAAACATCAAACACCAGTGTTTTCCAAAATCTTCCAGAGCTAAACCTCAATTATCCCAAAAACATTATTTGTTGCTTGGACAACGTTTACAGCCTCATAAAGCACTAAGGAGTGGTTTGTGTCCAGGCTGCTGCTGCAGAGAGGGGTTTCCACCCCTGGCTGTGCGCTCGGGGCCGAGCAGGGATCGGCCACCCCAGAACAGCCCGAGACCCCACAGCTGAGCCAGGGATGGACCTCAGAGCAACAGAGTGATGGTGATGGTGATGGTGACAGCAGGAGCACAGCAATCATGAGATCACTGGAGAGCTGTAATTATTAACGTGACAGGAATTCTTGTGTGAATTGAGGAGAGAATCTGTGTAAGACATGAGTGCAAAACATGCACTAATGAGAAATTTCACTCAGACAAAACCTGAAATCTTAGAATCATAGAATCACAGAATCTCCTGAGTTAGAAAGGACCCACAGGGATCACCCAGTCCAGCCCCAGGCCCTGCCCAGACCCCCCAACAGCCCCACCCTGGGCATCCCTGGCAGCGCTGTCCAAACGCTCCTGGAGCTCTGGCAGCCTCGGGGCCGTGCCCATTCCCTGGGGAGCCTGGGCAGTGCCCAGCACCCTCTGGGGGAAGAGCCTTTCCCTGATCTCCAGCCTGACCCTGCCCTGGGTGCTGTCCCTGTCCCAGGGAGCAGAGATCGGAGCTGTCCCTTGGGAGGAGCTGCAGGCCCCAGTGAGGTCTGACCTCAGTCTCCTCTTTTCCAGCTGAACAAACCAAGTGTCCTCAGCTGCTCCTCCTATGGTCCTTTAGAGCCTTCACCATCTTTGTGTCCCTCCTTTGGACTATTTCCAACAGCTTTAGATCTTCCTTATAAAAGACTTGTCCCTGGGGACAGAACATAGAGAACTCATTAGCCATGAAGGCATGAAGAAATTAATAGCCCCTCCCTGTGATTGAGTGACCCAGCAAGGAAGGAGAAAAGGATGTTTTTGCCATTTTTCAGGACCTGGCTCTTTGTAGACTGTGCTTTGGGAGCCGACCTCATTGCTGCCAGAGAAATGCGGAAAAGAGGCACAGGGCCTGTGTTTGGGGAGGACATGGAAGTGCAAGTGAATAAAAAGGAATTGGTTTCCTGTAGCTGGGGCAGCCCCACCACCCCTCTGGTCGGGTTCGGGCACTTGAGGCACATCCTCATGCTGGGGAGGCTCAGGAGGCACGGACTGTGCCAAGGACAGACTGTGCCACCTGCCCTGCCCAGGCAAGAGGTCTGGCTGATGTCACACAGCCTGGCATCTTCTGCACGTGGTGGGATGCGAGATTGTTTGTGATCCCCTTTTTCCTTCTCCTGTTGTCCCCTCCAATAAGACGTTTTAATCAAATACCTTGCAGGGTCGAACACTTTCCTTGCTGGGACCTGCAGCAGACCTCCTGCACCCATGAGCCACTCCCATCCCCAAATCTATCTGCTGTGCTTCCCTCGGACGTGATAGGATGTGTGGATCACTCAGCAGAGCAATGAGTCCCCAGCCCGGGAAGCCGAGGAGCTGGGGCGTGTGCTCAGCTCAGTGCAGGCCTGTGAGCAGTGGGAAAAGGTCTCCCTTTGGGTTTCTGGCTGCCAGTCCAGCAAAGGAATGATATCACATCGTTCTCACTCCCCAGTGTTCCCGTTCATACAAGGTCTCAGAGAGGAAGAAGGTGGGAGCGGCAGGTACGGGTTATTAAGGGACCTGCTCCTCTCTGGCTGCCCGACCTCTCGTGAACCATCGTCTCTCTGGGCCTAATCTGACCTTTCCAGACGTGCAAATAATCCCCCACCTCGGGCCAGTGTTCACAGGTTTGATTTCCTGGGCAGCCAGCTCCTGCTGCTCTCAGCTTTTGCTGTACATTTTCTCACATATGTACGATCAGATCCATGGGAACATCTCCTGACGACTGACTCTGTAATTTGCCTGTTTTCTCCTAGGGAAAAAAACCACTTTACAGATTAACAATCAAGCTAACAGCTTCTGTTGTGGATATGAAAGAACATTACCCTTGTGGCACACTCGAGTCCTGCAGTTCTGTGGCTTCATAACCGAACGACGCTGCCCGTCTGCTGGCAGACAGGCAGGGCAGGCTCTGATGTGGACTCGCTTAGATGTTTCTGAAATTAAATTTATTGTTCCTGAGAGAAAAGAAACCGTGTTTTCCCTGTGCCAGACCAGAACCGAAGGTCTATATTCCTCTAGGTCTAGTGGATGAAGCAAGCCCTTTATTTTTCGCCTGTTTTAGTTTTGTGACTTGGCATTTCGGGAGCACAGGGCAGCGTGGGGAGAGCCAGCGTGTGCTGAGCTGGGGTGGGGTGTGGGGAGGTTCCCGAGGTTTGCTGTGGGGGGCTGTGGGGGGCTGTGGGCAGAGCCCAGAGCAGGAGGATGGAGCCCTCCCGGCCAGAGCTCTGCTGTGCAGACACCCATCTGCACGCCCTGGCTGGCTGGGGACAGTCCTACAGAAATGCCTCTGAGCTTCTCGTCCGGGCAAAACCGGCCCTGGGAAGCCCTTTAGCCGTCTCCATGCCCTGCAGCCCAGCCACTCCCACACGGCGTTCCCGTGCTGCAGGGAGAGGGGATGAGGGGGGCCCCTGACAGGGCAGGGGCAGCTTTGGCCGCACGCAGGGAAGTGTGGCCTGGCCAAGTCCCTGGGAAAGGCACCTGTAACAAACCGGGCATTTCCTGCCCTCCCAAACGCCCCTGGTGGGAAGGCAGCGAACGAGAGCCTCTCACGGGGTCAGAGCTCTTCCCCTCCCCTCTCCACTCTGCTCCAGCCATGCCCTCAAGCCTTTTGCTGTGCCTTCCACTGTCCCAGGGTGCTCCAAGCCCCAGTGTCCAGCCTGGCCTTGGGCACTACCAGGGATCCAGGGGCAGCCACAGCTGCTCTGGGCACCCTGTGCCAGGGCCTCCCCATCCTCCCAGGGAAGGGTTTCTTCCCAATATCCAATTCCAATCTACCCTCTTTCTGCTCAAATCTATTAAAATTCATCCCCTCTCATGTCTCCTTCCCCAGAAGGATCAGATATCCTGAGCCATCCGTACACTGGAAGCCCTGGACTTCATTCCCGAGCTCTTGGGCCAGGCTCGGTGCTGCAGCTTTTAGTCCTGAAGCAAACATCACTTCCTTCAGCATGGAGTACCCCGGAGTGCTTTTAGAAAGCTAAACAATCTGATGGAAAGTCTTTTCTAGGCTTTTTTGTTCCTTTAGTGCTGACACATCTCCAGAGGCTGTGTCTAGACAATTTAGTGTCTCTGCATATCCTCACAGATGTGGTGCTGTGTCATCCTCCAGAAATCCTGGAAACATCACTTACCTACAGCTGCCAAACCTGATACTCCCACAGTCTCACCTGCCATCCGAGCTGCTGGTGGGTTTAGAGAGCCTGAATCCCTCTGAACCATTCTCCAGGTCTCCTGCACCTACTTAAAAGTGGGTCTTGTCCCATGGGATATGGGCAGGGTTTGGGCTTGGCATGATCCCTGAGGTTAAGAGGAAATTCATGTATCCCTGTCCATGGAAATGCTGTGAAAAGAATGAAAGGCAACATCAGTACCACCACAGACAAAATATCTTTAAGAAACAAATTGATCTCTCAGTGAAGGTGCATGCATGGTATCCACACGTGTCCAAAGGCACGCACTTGCCATTCCCAATTTGCTAATTCATGTTTTCCAGGACAGGCTACAATAGTTCTGGTGCTCATGAGGAAGCCTTTCCTTGCCCTCCCCCAGCCCAGGCAGTGCCAGGCTGCCTCGTGCCTGTGTTATCCCATTTTGGAAAGGCAGGATGCTGCCTGGCGTGTTCCCACACGTCATCCTGTCCCCAGCCCTGTGGCCAGAGAGTAGATGGAGGCAAGGGGCTGCTGAGAGGAGACTGCAGCCAGTGCTCAGGGGCTTGGCCCTGGCCACAGAGTGACCTTTTCCCTCCCCTTCCTTCCCGTACTGATTTGCTCGTGTTTTACGTGGGCTGTAGGATGCAAATGTGATCCATGACTGATGATGGGAGGCGCTCCCTAAAGGCTGGGTGGGGAACAGGAGAAGTTTATGGACCCCTGAGCTTCTTTTGCTGGTAACACATCTCCTTTTACCTTCTCTTTGCTCTTTTCCCTTTTTGATCCCTTTCAGGAAGGGCAGAAGCTCTGCATGTCTGATCCCTGCGTTGTCCATGGGGCCAGGCATTGGTATTTCTGGAACTGAGCTTGAACTTTGCCTGGGAATGCAGCCACTGCCTGATGCCTCCCCTTGAGCCTGGCAGGGAGTCAGGAAGCCCTAGGCAATGGATTGGAGGAGAAATGCGTGACCCTGTTGCTTCCCTCTCTGTCTGGGGGGATCCGCTACTGCTGGCTCCTTCCAGCTCTCAGCCCTGACACCAGAGAACAAGGGGTGGGGGAGAGGTGCAAGAGCTGGAGAAAGCAAACCTCAAGACCCACCCTTTGTCTCATCCTTCAGGATTCACCTCCATACCTGGAAGTGTTCAAGGCCAGGATTCTATGATTTTGGGAGGAGGGGAGGGGTTGGATTCCTACCCTGGACCTCAGGAAAAGGGGCGGGTGCTGCAGCAGGCACAGGAGTGCTCGCTGCAGGAAGGTACTTGCCAAGGGAATTCCAGAGGTGGGGTGATCCCTTCCCCCTGCCTCTGGAGCAGTCAGGACTTGGCAGTGCTGGCCAAAGGACCCCACCGTGTGGACACATGGCCTGGGCTCACCAGCAGCCAGAGGTTTTCCCTGGCAGGGAGCACAGGTTATTAAACCTCAGCCAGTATTCGCTGTGGTCCCTTTCTTTCATCAACTCTCTTCTCCAATATTATGTTCTCTGTCCTTTTGGGAAGGCAGTGCTCTGTTTAATAAGAAGAAGGGGTTGCTTTGGTACACCCGAGAATCGATGATTGACTCAGACTTTTTTAATAATTCAGCTGCAAGACAGGCCCTGAGTACCCACAGCACCCAGAAAATTCCCTGGAGGAGAAAACAGAGTTGCAAGATTTTCCTGCTGGGTGCTGGGAGCTGAGGCTCCTTCCAAGGCAGCTGGGAACAAACCCGGCTGTCTGTGCTGAGAAAAGGTGGGAATCAGCTCCTTTACTGACCTGGAGCCAGAGCAGGGAACAGAGCGAAGCCAGGGGGTGAAACACCCGACACAGAGAGCAGACGAGGTGAAGACTGATCCCAAGGGTGCCTTTATGAGAGGAGCATATCAATCACAATGTGTTTGAACCTGACACTTCCAGAGCCAGCACATTTCCTCTGAGAGCTGCTTTCCAAGTGGAGTTTAGCTCAGGGATGTGCAACCTTTGCAAGCCCACAGCAGCAGGAGAAACCCCGAGTTCTGCCCGTGTTCTGTCGTGGCTGATTCCTGGGCTGGTTGCAGCTGAGCGAATTCTGGCCCAGAGCAGAAAGGGCACAGGGTGAGGCTCCGCCGACATCCCCCAGTGACACTTCTCACAAGGAGTTTCCCAAGGAAGGACACAAGGCGCGTCCGACAGACACCTTTCTCATCAGCAAACCCTTCCCTGGAAGTCAGGCCAGCAGCACTCCTTGGATGCTGTTCCAACAGCAGGAGATGATGATCCTCCACAACTCGGGGAGATCTTTGAATCTTCCCCACAGCTCCAGCAGAAAGTCCCTGTCCTGCTCCTTTAAGGGAAAGCCGTGTCCCCCAGCCCTTCTCCAGCCCTGCCCTGGGCCCATCTGCTGAGGGTGTGTGTTTCCTGCTGCTCCAGGAGGGGCTGTTCAATACGGGCTTTCAGGGCTCTTCTGCAAGACAACACCACTTCTGCTGACTTGTGCAGTTTCACATTTTCGTCTTCACAGGAATTTCAGGGGCAAGGCAGCCTGCGGGGCTGTGAAGCACAGGGAGGCACTGAGCAGGTGGTCCTGAGGGGCAGGGTCCTGGTTACCCACCACAGACACAGAAATGTTCTTCACAGTGGCTTGGGGGTGCCAGCACATCCTGGTAACCACGGGGATTAGCAATCTGCAGGCAGCACATGAGGAAAACAAGGATGGATGTTTCAGGAATGCAGTGGAGCGGATACATCCTGAAGAATTAGGGGAAAATGATTGTTTTATCTTTTCTGACATTAGCAGCACAAGCATACACATGCACCCCAAAGCCATTAGTTTGCCGGAATTTGTTTCTCACCCTAGTTTTTTTACAGGTTTTGAGTTTCTTTCTGTGTTCTCTTAAGTCCCTGGCAAAATTTCCCTGGAGTTCAGCAATAAATTAGAGCTTTTATGAATTACACACCTCTGACGCCTCCTTGGAGAAATAAAACATTAGTGGGAATCAGCGCTGTGCTGGAGCAGCCAAGAGCTCTGAGAATTCCTCACTCCACCATCACTCCAGCTGCCAAATGCACCCAGTGATCAATACCAGGGCTTATGAATCACCCAAACGGGTGGGTCGTTACCCTTTCTATTGGAATATTTTACACCTCAGCTCAATGCACTGTTTCTAGCTAAAGAACAAGATTACAGCAACCCCAAGACATGGTTATGGCAAAGAATCACACTGTTTACGGGGCATTCAAATGTTACAATTTTTTACATTGTTGTTGGTAACTACTGAGTTGGTACTCAGGACATCCAGAAAGATGTCAGCCTCAAAGTGCCAGTTATAATGAACAAACCTGGGGAGTTAAAGGAACTGTTCAGTGGGACACACATCACAGCCTGTCCCATGGATATTTGTATGTTCCCTTTTGGTTTTCCATCCACAGAGATTGGTCCTGGCCCCAGTAAAGGCTGAAATTCGGTCACGAGAGAAACTGCCTGGAGGGTAACAGCACTGGAACAACTCTGCCAGGGAAGAAAAACTCTGAAGGAAACATTTTTGTCTTGTTTCAGGAGCTCCGAAGAAACCCACTGACCATTTACGTGCTGCTGCTGATGCTGGCCTTCATCCCCATTAAGTTGTGACTCTTTGCCTTCCTGCAGAGCTCTGGTTAACTAAACCTAGAAAAAAAGGAGTCAAGATTTGGTTGTTTTGATAGCCTTTGCATTTTGCTTTGGTTGGGCTTCACTGAGGACTGGGTGGTTCTAATCAGTTGTTCTACCTTCAGTACAACACTCCACACGTGCAGTTAAAACATGCACAACTCCATGGTGGCTGATCCTAGACTAGCCTGAAATCCAGAAGTCCTGCTAGGAAGAGCTGAGCTGACCAGGTGAGGAAGCCCAGGTCTGGTGACACAGCAGCAAGGGAAAAAAGGAACAGGTGGCAGAACAGAACTGTCACTGCTTTGGGGAAACATAGGTTACAGTAATCAACAGGTGTTACTGAAAAACATCTCTGTCCAAAAGAGGTTTGCAAGCATAAAAAGGAATTATTCAGTATTCCACAAGAACACGTTACTGCAATAGCCACGCAGACCCACCACAACAAAGTTTCTACACAACAGTGTAGAGAAAGCAGCAGTGTTTTTCTCATTTCTGCTGTTTCGAGGGCTGTGCAGAGAAGATCAGGGGTTTGAGAAAAAAACCATTCCTCCTGTCATCAGTGACTTGGACAGAGGTAGGTTCACAACAGCAATGATGTAAGAAAAGAACAGTTTGTATTTGAGTCCTAGAACTGCTCCCAGTGTTCCCTGACCTGTTGTTGGCTTTAACAAACTGGCATTTGGAGAGTCCTGAGAAGACATGAGGAAAAATCCAACATGTCAACCCAGAGCAGGCAGCTTGTGCCAGCACTGAGGCAGGGGCTGAGACAGGGAAAGGTGGGTCAGCAAAAACATCCTGGTCCAGCCTTGCTCCCACTTGACTCGGGAGAATTTGGCTTTGGCAGTGGAAAGAGCAGTTCCAGCTCCACCTGAGACAAGAGAGATCCCCACGCCTGAACATACCCATTTGGGATCTGTCCTCACGCCAGCCTCTGCCAGGTGCAGCAAACGTCCTGGAGCTGAACTCCTGCAGGGGAGGGCACAGGGCAGGTGTCCTGGGTGTCCCCTGCCACAGGGACTTGCATCTCCTGCAGGGGCCACCTGGGCTCCTGGGCACACTGCCTTGCCCTGGCACACCCCAGAAGCTCCCTGGCTGGGCACCAGACAGATCTTTGCTCCAGTTCCCCATCACCAAGGGTGCAAAGAACACTCTTCCAAAGCCTGCAGCCTCCACAATGTTCAGTGAGTTTTGGTACACTTCAAAATTTTGCCTCCAGTTCTTTCCCTGCTCAGCTGGTTTGATGATTTCTTTAGCTATTTGTACAGACAACTGCACACCCGTTTCTCCCTCAACTCCTGCTCAGTTTCTCCTTTCTTTCTCATCCTTCTGACAGCTTTATATATTCTGCCTCTGTCCCATGACTCTGAGGGGCTCTGAACTTGCCTTCAATCCATGTGCTGCGGGAGCCCTGCTCCTGCCAGAGCATTGAGCCGAGCTCTCTGTTCACAGGTCTGGTGAACTTCTGGGGAGCTCGTAGGCTCCAGCAGTGCTGGGTTCTTATGGAGGCCTGGTGCCAGCTGACAGGTCAAGTTACTCATCAGGTGTTTCTCCTGACATGGAGGTGTCAGAATCTCTCTGTGGATCCTCTGGGTTTGTAACTGACAGGTCAAAAGGCTTTAGTCACAATCAAAGTCCCTGTGGTAGTTTCAAATATCTAAGGATATTGTTAGGAATGTTATCAAGGAGCTGTCATTCAACACATTCTTTCTGGGAGATTCCCTTGGGGAAAGAGTTGGTTTTTGTTTTGGTTTTTTTTAATGAGGGCCCACATCTTTGGATACCAACAAACATCCTCTCCAAGCCTTGCCGTGAGCAAGAGTGTCAGCCCAGCTATGGTGCAGGAGACTGTGCTGGGAACCAGGATTTCATCCAAAGCTCTAGGGTTGAGGAGTGCTTCAGAGATCCATGGGAGATCCAGTTATCAAGGAAAAATCAGAGTGTGGACTACATTTCCCCATGTTTCTCCGGCACAGGCTTGGTCTACCCATATTCTCATGATCCCCTGCATCCCTGTAGGACTGGGTTATGCGTTCCTGGGGCTGACAAGACCCATGCTGCCCATGATCAGCAGTGCAGCAAAGACAGCTCCTGGTGTCCCCTTCAGCCCGGATCACAGGGAGGTTGAGATCGCTGCACTGGTGCTGTGTACTCAGGGTCACAGCCACCACCTCAGTCCATGGAGCTGCCAGATGTATTCCTGTGCTTCCTAGCAAAGGAAATATCCAAGTGGATACTCAATATTCAAGCTGGTAAGATTTCACTGCATTCGAGAAGCTGGAAATATGTTAAAACAAGAAACATGTCCCAGGTGTTTCTTGAACTCTCACCCCTCACGCAACTGTTGGCCATGAGACCACAGGTGTCCTCCAGCACTGCCCAGGGACATGCTCAGCACACCGTGCCCAGGTTGCACACAGAGGCTGGGGAAGCCCTGGCAGTGCTCAAGGCCAGGTTGGACGGGGCTTGCAGCAGCCTGGGACAGTGGCAGGTGTCCCTGCCCTAGGCATGGGACAGGATGGGCTTTAAGGTCTCTTCCAACCCCACTCAATCTGTGACCCCATGCTCATTGCCCGTCACAGGGCTGTGCTGCCACAGCATCCCTGCAGCAGCACCTGACTCACCTGGCCCAGGTTCATTTCCTTTGACACTTGGGCACTGCTTCTGGTTCCTGATGTTTGCAGGGCTGACTTTCCCCCTGCCCCAGGAACACGCAGGACACGCTCAGAGCTCACCCAACATCCTGCCAGCGACCAGAGCTCCGGGCAACCTTTGCTGCTTCTGAGCTCACCTGTGAGTGCCAGGGGCTCCCTGGTGGTCACTGGAGCTCAGGAGTCGCTGCAGACACCGACCAGCCTCCAGCCAGGAGAGAGGTTCACAGGGACAGCCATGTCCTCAAGGAATGCTGCGAACACGTTCCATCTGCTGCCCCCTCACCGGGGCTCAGCACTGAGCCAGCTCCTCGTGGGATGCCAGGAGAGCTGGATGGCCTCAGCCAGGCTTCCCACAGCCCTCAGACAGGAGCTCCTCTTCGTCTGAGGGACTCCTGCAATGTTACAGCTTCCAGAAGCCTTCATCCATTGTGTCCTCTCCTGATCAAGGAAAGTCTGTTGGGAGACAGGAGCGTTTGTTAGCTAAGAAGTCACTTTGTCAGTCGTGATCTTATGCTGACAGCTTTGTGTCTGAAAAGCAATTTTAGTTTCAATCACAATGAATAAAATAACAGGTTTAACATTTGGAAAGCTCATTACTGGAAACTTTATAAAACTTACAGCTAACAAGGCTGAATTATTGCTTGAAAGAGCAAATTTTTTTGTTAAAAATACAGACATAAAAAAATTTATAGTATGTAACCCAGTTATAATTGTGAAGTACAGCATTGGTATTCTACACTCCTCTTTTTTCCCTGAGTCTCCTCTTTTCCACATATCAGTGCATCCAGCTAAGCACAAAGTCATTACCAGCGAGCGTTTAGCAAAGACGCTGCCCTGGGGATGGATTAAGCAGGCTCTGGGAGCCCTCCCCTGCAGATGACACCGGCTGCCTGCGTTCCCCAGACCCCAGAAGTACAACAAAAAGGATCACATTTTGATGACTGAAATTTCCGTGTGGGGAGGAAGTCAACAAGGAACAGTGTGGATGATGTCAGCCTGTGTCTGCACTGATGCACAGCATGGCCAGCGCCCGCCTTCCCGAGAGCAAACAGCAACTCTGTTTTATTTATTGGTTCATTTATTTATTGATTCATTTATTTATTGATTGGTCAGCTTAAAAGCAGAGTCCTTACCCAGCACATTCCTGCACAACATCCAGACCCCATCTGACCCCAGGTCGTGTCCCACATCCCAGGAATGCTGTGTTCTGCACCACAGCACAGAAAAGCTGTCGATGTGCTCCTCAATGCATGGAAATATAAAAACCTGCTTATGGCTCTGACTTGTCTTTTGGACTATGGGGAGCACAAGCTCACCAGCCCAGTTTGGTGTACAGCTGGCAAGTATCAGCAAGGCACACACAAGTCATACTTTGTTTTCCCCTCTAAACACACACAGAAATATTATAGCTGTGGAAACTCAATCTATGTTCTGGAAAAGCAAGGGTTCTGGTGCCTAGTTTGCCCAGAAATGTGCTTAAATATTGATAATTTAACGATGCATTCTTCAGAGTGCCCCATTTTCCCAGAGCCTCATTTTTAAAGGCTGGTTCTGAAAGGCATTGGGGGAGCTGGAATTGCAGCACTCAGAGACTCTGACAGAAGACAGATTTTGGTAGCAGCACAGAGTCAGTGCCGAAGGGCTCCTTGCAGAACCTCCCAGAGCTCTCTTGGGCGTACACTGGCATCTGCTGTTCTGCACGAGGGCATCTGGACCTGTGCAAAGCCTTTGGCACTGTCCTGCTCCATCTCCTTCTCTCTGAAATGGAGAGACATGGATGTGATGGATGGACAAAGGGGAATGATTTCACACAGTCAGGGCAGGGATGGATGGGATATTGGGAAGGAATTCCTGGCTGGGAGGGTGAGCAGGCCCTGGCCCAGGGTGCCCAGAGCAGCTGGGGCTGCCCCTGGATCCCTGGCAGTGCCCAAGGCCATCTCTGTCACCTTGAAGGGCTGCCAAGAGCCTCACGGTGGCAACCAGAAGGAGGCACCAGGGGAACGTTGTGGAGCCTCCTGAGAGAATCCAGGGAGCCCTGTCCATGGGGATGCCACTCAGCCCTGCTGCCTTGGAACGGTCGGGCACGTCACCAAACCACACACTGAGCAGGAGAAGACACACCAGCCCGGGGGAAACCCTGCCAGGACCTCCCAACCTTGGGAGCCTCAGTCTTCTGCAGAGTGGAAAGAGGGCTCACCTTCAAAGCAGTGTCAGCTAACAGCTGCATTTGAGTGTGAGCAGAGCTCCTGGCCTTTCTGCCTTCGTCAGAGCTCTGCTCCCTCTCCCCGTCCTGCACAGGAGCAGCTCCCCTAGGCTGCCCCTCTCGGGATGGGGATGCTCAGGAGAGCAGCACAGGACCTGCTGCCCAGCAGCCCTCTCCTCTCCTCCAGCACCCAGGGAGGCCCGTGCCCCCTGCACCCCTTTTATTGTTCCCCCTGTGAGGTCAGGTGAACCCACAGGAGTTTTCCATTTGCTTCCCTGCTCCTTGGCAGGAGTTAGGGAGTGGCTGCTGTGGCTCTGGGCATCACCAGGCCCTGTGGCTGGGGCAGGAGACTTTAGGCCACAGCCCATTGCCATAGTTACAGACACACTTCTGTAGACTATTGGTACTAAAATTTTCTACCCATTACCTGGATGGGTCTGAGGTGCTAAAATAATTTCCTAATTTTTTACAACATAGATCTGTAGTCTCCCTGATAGAAATACCTGTAGCCCTGTTGAAATAGATGTACAGGTGCTGGCATTAGCAAAGGGAAGTACTTGGATTAAGATGAACTTTTTCTGTTTGTCAAAATACAAAGGTTTGTTTGTTTGTGTTTTGTTGCTGGCTTGTTCCCTAAGCCACAGAGTTAATCATGGCTCTGTTTCTCAGACACTAAAAGCATTCTCATTTTTGGACTCACTAGCTAATGCTTATCATCTGTTTGGCTTATTTGTTTGTTTGTTTTATGTGTTGAAGAGGCATAACTTAGACCCAGGGAAACAGGACTGCAAAGGGCACTCCTGCCGCTGGTGTGAGGAGTCCCAGCCGTTTTGGTAGCAAGTTTAAACAAGAGGTATTAACAGGAGCATCCACAAAGTCGGAACAGCCTGTGCCCCAGAACAGCAGAAATTAGAGAGTTAATTCAGGAATTGTGTGATAATAGCTTGAAGGAAAGAAAAATCATCTTTCAATTAAATACATCTGATGTGCTTATAAAGCAAGAGGTGAATGCTGTTTAAACATTAAAAAAACCAAACCAAACAACATTTTCAGGTAAGACACCAAACCTAACAGCATCACTGAAGTGATCAGGATTTATCAGGCTGTGTCAGTGCCCAGCAGCTGCTCAGGATTGTTGGAGTGTGTGGCTTTATTTGTTTCTTGCAAATGTGAAGTGCTATTATATTAACTGGCATTAGCCTGTAAGCAGTAAAGGCTGTGTTAGCTAACAGAGCTAACAAAGCCAATGCCTTTCTTGGGTCATCTCTGGAATGGAAACACGAGATCCCAGCTTGTGATGAGTGTGAAAGCCCTGAAATCCACTGCTTTGGCCTTGAAAAGTAACTGTAAATGCTTTGTATTGCAGATCTAGAATTCCTTTGGTTCAGTTCATGTTTCAATTCTGTCACTAGTCCAAAGGAAAAACCCAACAAACACAACCAAAATACCCCCCAAAGAACAACCCCAAACCCTGAAGCATGCCACAGCACTGCTCCCCACTCCCACCACATGCACAATAAGGGATTCAGCTAATCAATTATGCTGTAAAGAGGAAAATAAATGATCACTTTTCCATTGTTTTCCTGATAATTCATTCCATGTGCAGGGTTTGGTGGTTGGACCCCACCAAGCTGGATGCATCTCCTGGCCTGGCTGGTGGGTGCAGCTCCTGGTCCTGGTTCAGGGCTGTCCTGGCACTGCTGACCTTGGGATGGAGCCGGGGCAGCTGACCTTGAACTCCCACAGACAGCAGCCGAGTTGCAACTTTGGTTTATTTGTTTTTAACAACTTCAGCAATAATGGAAGAAAATACTGAAAATAACCCCTGGTGCTGTTTCCACCACACTGGTTTAAGAGAGCCCTGCTGGTGTCACTCCCCCCATCCCAGCACAGCCCCGGCACAGGGGAGACGAGGAGGCCGCTCTCGCTCCATCTTCTCCTTCTGAGGTCCCAGCCTGGGCGGGTGACAGTCCCTGGCTCTCGGCTGTGAGCGGCTGCCTGACACTGTGCTCTGGAGTAACTCCTGATATCACAGAACCCCAGAAGGATTTGGGTTGGGAAGGACCCTAAATCCCATCCCATCCCACCCCTGCCATGGCAGGGACCCCTCCCACTGTCCCAGGCTGCTCCCAGCCCCAATGTCCAGCCTGGCCTTGGGCACTGCCAGGGATCCAGGGGCAGCCCCAGCTGCTCTGGGCACCCTGTGCCAGGGCCTGCCCACCCTCCCAGGGAGCAATTCCTTCCCCATATCCCATCCATCCCTGTGTCCTGTCCCTCCATCCCTTGTGAAAATTGTGTGAGGCTCCCTCTGGCAGCAAACAGCCCCTTTCTGAGCAAGCAGAAGCAGTCAAGAGTTTGGGCCTATTTTCCTCCCAGTTATTTGGATAAAAAATTAATTACACCAAGATCTCCTAAAACTACGTAAGATTGTAAAGAGAGAGAATGCTTCAACTGAGCAGGTGCTCTGAAGGTGAGTGTACGCTGTGTTTTACTACTTTAAATAAATTACAAGAATTAAATATTCATAAAGCTCCATTGTTTGGCTTTAGTGTGTTTGCTTCCTGTAGCATAATTCATTCAACACTTTTGTACAAACTGTATAAGTGTGTATTAATTGCTATAATGTAATTTACAGATTTCCTCCCATATGGCTGATTGGAACAGTAGATACAGCACAATATGGCAGCAGCATTTGCTAATAAATGGGGTGCCTGGGCAGGAAACCTGCCTTCTCTGGAGTTCAGTGTTTGTGATAGCATCACCTAATTTGGTTTCAGTGGGTGCTCAACACAAGCCCCCAGCCCATGGCATCACCAGTGTGTGCTCAGGATGTCTTCCCCTGGAGGCAAAGGGGGCCCAGCGCAGCTGGGAACATGGACTTGGTGCCTTTGCAAAGATGGTTGTTATTCAAAGTTATTATTCTTTTAAAAGTAATTGCCTGTTCAGTGGTTCAAATACGGCTGTGCCGGTGCTGTGCTCACATCCACATCCACAGAGCCCTTTTCCATCCACACCCACTGAGAATCTCCGGGCTGGTGCAGCAGCTCCTGGGGAGCTGGGCAGGCAGCGCTGCCCCAGGGAAGGCCATCCCTCGGCAGGGTCTGGAGGGGTTTATTCTCTCTAGCCCAGCAAGGGGAGGGCTGTCAGAGGCTGTCAGGAGAGCAGGCACGGTGGTTCCGTATCTGTTCTGAGTCAGTGGAACCCAGACCAAAGGCACTCAATTCCCCACGCCAAAACAAGGTTTCTCCTCAGCAGACAGCTGCTGGCACACCTCTGCCTCTCGGCTGGCAGAGCTCCAGGGAAGGAGCAGGCTCGGGAGGCATCTGCTGGGGGGCAGGTAAGGCTGGGGCAGCCTGGGGAGGGCCGGGCAGTGGGGCAGGGGTGCCCAGGAGAGCCCCCGGTGGGGCTGGGGACCAGCAGGGCTGGGCGGCTGAGGAGCTGGGCGGTGTGAGGCAGCTCCTGGGTCAGCTGGACGTTGGCAAGTCCAGCCCCATAAGGTCCTGCCCTGCCTGCAGATGGCACGGCCAGGCAGCAGGGAAGGTGCATCCTGCTGTTCTTGGCTCATTCTTTACATTAGGAAAAAATGCAGGAGCAGGAACACAAGTGGATCCCAGGACTCGGTGGGCTTTCCCTGCCCTCCCTGTTGTCTCATCCCAGCTGGAGCACCCCTGCTGCCAGTAGTGGAACGTGAAATGTGGGTATGATTTCCTCTTTTGCCTTTGGCTTTTTCCCCTTCCACCCAGCACTTGCATGTTTGCTGCTGTGAGAGAAGCAGCAGTGCTCTCGCTGTGCTGGCCCCAGCTCCTGGCCTAAGCAGAGCAGCGCTGAGGAGATCTTTGCTGAGCTGCAGGTGCCCTGCTGCGTGCCCTGAGCTCGGCCCGGAGGCTGGGCTGGGGGGATGCTGGTCCCGGCTGTGGGCTCTGCGGGCCCGTTTGTTACACACAAAGTGCTCTGCTCTGGTGAATCGGTGACTGCGAGCGGCGGTGCTGCCCTTAGGGACAGCTGGGCTGTGCCACAGCGAGGGCAGGGCGTGACAGACCTCGGAACAGGAGCTGAAACAGCTGCAAACAAGTGCTGCTTGTCACTGTCTTGCTGCCCCAGCAGTGGGAATGCAGGTACCAAACCAAAAGTGTAAAGAAACTGTGTGAAAAGGGCATTTGAAAGTGTGTGTGTGCACAAGGACAGCTTCCACTCTCTTCTGTGATGCTTTGTTGATGCCTGCACCAGCTAATCACAGCCAGCTTTAATAACACAGATGATTCTTCCCTGCTCGGCTCACGTTAATGATATGTATTGACTTCTGCATATCGTAAATTGGGCATGAAATGACCCATTTCTGTCTGTGGAAATGGTTCTGGACAATTTTTGCCTTGCTACAGTTAGAGAGAGTCTCAAAAATGTTCCCTAGCAAAGGAGTGTGTCCAAGCCCCAGAAGTACATTCCAGGATCAACTTAATGAATTTCAAACTGCCTGCTTATGAGGATAGAAATGTTTCCTTCATGGCAAACACAGCCTGAAGGATTTAACTTTGAACTCCAGCACATCCGTGGGTGTTCAAATACAGGTGATGGGATCTAACAAATAACTGGAGATACCAGGGTGCAGGAAAGAGTCATGCAATGCTCACAAACCAGTCATGGAAGCACAGAATCAAGGAATGGTTTGGGTTGGAAGAGACCTTAAAGCTTATCTTGTCCCACCCCTGCCATGGGCAGGGACAACTTCCATTAGACCAGGTGGCTCCAGGCCCTGTCCAGCCTGGCCTGGACACTCCAAGTCACTGTGCTGGTGCCACTGGTCCCCTGATCCTATTTATTTATTTTAAATGGTATTAAAATGAGGAAAATCAACAATTTTTATGCTGCAAATTATTCCAGTATTATGATTTTTTTTCATCTTCATCCTGGAAAAGGGTCAATACAATTAAAAAAAGTAATAAAAAATGAATAAAAGTTCATGGCACAAAGATGGCAAGAAAGTGCTGTGAGGTGGAAATGCTTTCCTCACATTTCTGCAGAGCACACTGAGTCATCCCTACCCAAAATGTTCCCATTTCAGGAATTGTGGACCAGCAAGGTAGAAAGTAAAACTACAAATGATAGAGCTGGAACAGTTTCAAAGCTTAATCCCCTAATTAATCCAAATAACGAGTATTTAGTACAAAAAAGCCTTTTAAAATCATGCCATCCTAGAACATATCCGTGCTTTCCCTTAGCCTTTAAATAGCTCCCCGGCTGGATTTACATGCCAGTTCAGCTTAGCCTGCTTCCTTTTTCTTTCTTGCATTTTTTTTTTTTTTAAGAATTCTTTCTTTCAATAGCTCCTTCACATATTTCATTAACATTGTGTCTTATTAAAATCTTTTTGCAGTGATTAGAATTTTAAATGCGTGTTTAAAGAGAAACCAAAGAGATTAAACGAATGTTAACAGAATTTAAGACGCTCCATTAGCAACTTTTTGCCATATTTGTAAAATTCATGAAGCAACGTGTTTAATTATAATGCTGATGGACTCCAGGTTGTAGGCCCTACGAGGGAATTAACATCATGTGTTTAGTTTAAGGCTGAACAATGCATCAATCTTCATGTTTTCTGCAGTAAGTCATTCATCAGCGCTGTCAAAGTCTCGTGGACCCATTTATCAGCCAGTTAATGACCATTTTAGAGGAGATAATCAGAAGGTTTGGTCACTTCTCCCTGAATCTTTTGCATCTATTCTCTGTTTTTCTGAATTCATGTTTTTGCAGCACCTCAGGAGCCTCATCGATGCATGTTCGTGCCCTTGAAGAGACTCAAAATAGTAGAGAAATAAAAGTCCATCTCATGGAAGAAAGTGAGGTAATTCAACCCCAAATATATTTTCCCTAGGATTCCAATAAAGCACTTTAACTCCCTGCAGGCCATCACAACTCACGACCCAGAGCTTCCTGGCCTTAAAACACACCTTCCACTTTGGGATTCTGAGCTTTCCATCCCCACTTCAAAGCCTAATCTAAATTTATGAGCAATTTGGGTAGCAGTGCTCTAATAGGAGAGGGACAGGTGCCCACTAGAGCCCAGCCTAATGACACACTGTGAGTGAGCTCCAACTCTGCCCACAGTAATCAGGATTTTAAGCAGGCGTGCTCCCATCATTCCAGGTTATCTCACAGCATTTCAGCCGGGCCGTGCTGATGCCCAGTCACAGATCTCTGGGTCGTACCTTTATTAACCCTGGGCAGGATGGATTCAGTCTGCACTTTGTGAGTTAAAGCCTCCGCTGCCTGCTGTCAGCTGGAGAAAGGAGCAATGTGAAGGTAATCACTTATGTTCTGGCTTTCAAGACTTTTTTTCCTGTTTTTATATCTTTGTAATTCTGCTCTCAAAAATAAGTTTGTTCTGTGTGAGCCATGAATTTGGGGACTGCCTGTCACAGGTGGCTTAATGCTGGGTTTGCAGGCACTCTATATTCTCCTGATCCTGATTAACAGTCTTCCTGCTACTGTTCCCTGGAAGTTATCCACTATAACAATTTCACTGGAGAATGAGATTTCATCAAAATGTATTACAGGAGTGTGCCTGTTTCAAAAACTTTAATCAGAAAAGGGATCTTGGAGCCAGGAAGGTATTTTGTGTTGAAAAGAGACACTGTTGAATGCAGGTGTGTTCTCGGTTCATAAGCTCTTTTCACAATTTTCTTCCTACTCGGCAAAGCTGCTGCTGGAAAAGTTTGGTTCTTCTTTCATCCCAGCTCTCGGCACAGCCACAGTGGCCACCGTGCAGGGGTCGCTTTTCCCTGTTGAAAGCAGCCCTGTGGTACTTGCCACACTGCAAAGTCTGGCTAATTATTTAATAAGATCTTAAAAAAATAGAGAGGAAAAGACAAAATAACCCAACAGTCAAGTCTGCTGAGGCAAGAGCTGAACACTTGGTGCAAGCAGAGCCTTGAGGCAGCTCAGCACGTTTGTGCCACTGTCCTCGCAGTGGGCAGCCATGGGCATCTCGCTGGCACTGCCCCACTGCTCCACATTTCCCTCCTGAAACAAAGAAAATCCTCAAATCCTCATCAACCAAAGTGTGGCAGCAGGACCAGGGCAGTGCCTGTACCCTGTGCTGGCACTGCTGTGGCACTTCCAGCCCCGTGTCCAGTTCTGGGCCCTTCATGAAGGAAAGAGGGGCTGGAGCGTGTCCAGGGCAGGGAACAGAGCTGGGAAGGGTCTGGAGCCCCAGGAGCAGCTGAGGGAGCTGGGAAAGGGGCTCAGCCTGGAGCAAAGGAGGCTCAGGGGGG